>CAMOHE010044202.1:0-12179 GCA_946598075.1 Artocarpus hirsutus | reverse complement strand
CATTGAAGAAATCTAATGACATATTCACTCACAGGTGAATATAATATGTATATATATTATATAATATTTAATTCTTATATGTATTAAATAATATATATATTAAATGTATAGTCTTTTGATGTGATAATACATAACTTACAATGGGCCTTACATGATTTACTAGAGAAGGTCATACTCAGCCATGTTCACCTGTGAATTAACATGAAAAAATATATCTAAATATATATATATATATGAAATTGGCCCACAATGGGCCTTCGGTGGGCCGGTCCATTGTGGGCCTGTATGGGCCTTACATGGGCCGGCCCATTGTGGGCCGAGATGGCCCGGCCCGGCCCAGCCCATAATTTTTCATGGGCCATGCCGGGCCGGCCCATGGGCCGACATATACTAGCCCAGCCCAGCCCAGCAGTATTTATGGGCCGTGCCGTGCCGTGAACAGTGTCGGGTCATGCCGATCCGGCCCACCATTGTAGCAGGACGGGCTCGTGCCAACCCACGGGCCCCGGCCCATTGTTGTATCTCTACAACTATTATAACGGTTAAGTCCATTAGTAGTAAATATTCAGGTTTATATGAAATAAATAACTAATAAAAACACCTGTTCAAAATAACTCAAAAGACAATATTTTAAAGCACAATAACTCAAGAGGGTGTTGTGGCACCAGTGTTTGGGCACCGTGGTGTTGATAACACAACACCTGATTTTGTGATGAAAAGCAAGCGCCCATGCCAGAGCTATCCCTTAGCACTGGGTTCTTTATGTTGAAAATTTTGTCTACTTATTTTAACGTCGTGGCCTTAATTTCTAGTACTGCTGTGCTATATGCTGATTTCAAATACATCAAAAAATGTATATTTTTATTTTAACCCTCCCCTCTTAATTGCTAAGCTAATCCAACGGTATTTCAATGCTGGCATTTGCAAGCTTGCTTAGGTTGTTGGAGTTTGTGTTGTCAAGTTTAGGTTTTTGTTTTGCGTATATTTTTATTTTTTATATTTTTAAAGGCATATTTTTTTTTACTACAAATAAAAAAACTTTCATTGTTGAATCAATGTTATATTGGCGTTGATTTTCTAAATCTCTCCTTCGTGATTTAAAGAGGTGGTTCTTTTGGATACACTAGAAGTATTGGAGAATTTGTAGGTAGAATGAAAAATAGAGGTTAAGAAAGTCTAAAAACAAAAATGGGTTTAAGGCATATAGGAATTCTTTCCTTAATGATTTTATCCTCAATTTTTTAATAGAGGTAATTTAAAAAATACTATTATTGTTAAATATTATGTTCAAGCTTATTGACGAGTTTTAATTGTAAATTGCCTTCAAGATACAACAAACCCTTGAGTATAATATCTAGCAATAAATGTGTTCCAAACCAAGATATAACATCTATAATTTTTTGAAGATTTAATAACATGCAAGGGTGTTATTTCATAAATCGTTGCAACCATATTGACTCCATATTTAATTTTTCATTGCAAAGGCACCTCTTCATATAGCAATACAACTATTACAATGATTACATTCGTTAGTAATAAACATTCATATTTACATGAAACATACAACTAATAAATACACCGAATTGAAACAATTTGAAAGACATAGGTCCTGTTTGGTTCCCTTTTTGAGACTTTTTTGCCATTTTCAAAAACACAAAAAATGAAAGTGGTTTTCAAAACAGTGTTTGGTTACAAATTTATGGGAAATGAAAATGAAAACATCTTCAAAAAAACCTCCACTTTTCCCTAGATTTTGAAAACAAAAAAAAAGCCTTTTTCAGTTTTTTTTTTTCTTTCCTTTGATCCGCCTTCCACCCTCCTCCCAGTCAAACCATCACCATCTCCGATGAATCTAACGTCCACTGAACCCATCTCCAGCAAACCTAGTGACCTTTGGCCTTGTTCCTCTATGGCGACCCTAATTACCCGTCCCTTGTGATGCTTGGGTTCAACGATGGCAGACCTTGTTCTTCTTATTGTTGGTTGACGGAGTCTAGTGCAACTGGCTGGGGCGGCAGAGTCTTGGCATGAGACGGGCTTGGGTTCAATGATGAGGTTGGGGCTGCTTTTGGATTTTGCGACCCAGCAACCCTACACGTAAATGCGACCTATGTTGTCCAGGCTGTCCCAGCGATCCACAATGTCTGAACGACCCCAATCGCAACCCACGCCATCCTAAAGAACCCAGCAAAACCCACGCCTTCCCTTCTGTCATGCTCCTCTAAACCAAGAGATTAAGAGAGAGAAGGTGGGGGATGGGGCCGTTGAGAGGATTACAGCCTTTCGGCCTCAAACCATCATTGACCACGATGACCCTCCCCTGTTGAGCTGAAATCGGCGTCGCCCTTTCTCTCAGCCCACACCGATGCTGCAGCAAAGGAAGAGGAAGAAAGCTTCCTTATTTTGTTGTAGTTATTTTTTAATAAAAACTTAATTTTTTAGTTTTTATTGGTATTATTAGTCAGTATAATATTAATTATCTACTTTTTAAGATTAAATTTGGTTTTGTTTTTATTAGTAATTTTTTTCTTAAAAAATGTTTTGTTTTCAAAAACACACTAGAGTATACAATCAAACATGATTTTAAAAACAGTTATAGAATATTTTTCAAAACATTCTCATTTTCTGATTTTAAAAAAAAAAACAAAATGAAAACACTACCAAATAGGGCGATAATATTTTAGATCATAACAGCTCGAAAGGGCATTGTGGCACCAGTTTTTGAGTGCACGGTGTTGATAACCCAACACCTGATTTTGTATTGAAAAACAGGCACCCACGTTGAAGCTACCCTCTAGCACTCAGTTCTTTATGCTAAAAAAGTTTGTTTACTTATTTTAGCGTCTTGGTGTCAATTTTTAACGCTACAGCACTACATGCTGATTTCAAACATGTCAAAAAATATATATTTTCATTTTAAAAAATGTATATTTTTATATTCTTGTGTTTGACTTTGATCTTATAACACTTAAGAGACATATTATAGTCTCTCTTATAGGAAGGAGAGCATTCAAGGTCAATGGAAGGGTTGTTTCCATTTCTTCTGAAGGACACTAAAGTTTAATGAAACATTTTCTATTGTCCCACGACTAGGTCATAGTGGTCACTGTAATACCTGAGAAATTTCTAGTATATTAAATGGGCAATATTTAAGGAATTATTATAAGTAATTCAAGTATAAATTTTGTGAGCTAAAGTTTATGCTTAAAAACTTGTTAAGTATTTTAATAGTAATTTTAGTGTCACAAGGATAATTGTTTAAATCTAATTTTTATAACAAATTTAATTAGAATATAAATATGAGACTTTTAAAATTACAAATTATGTCATAGTCTTGAGTAAAGTAAGAATAAGCAAAGAAAAAGAAGCTAGAAAGCTTAATTATTGCAGAATGTGTTGTAACTAATTTTAAAATAGAAATGTAGTTTAGAAAAATACTGTACAAAAATATAAAAATTATACTGTATAAAATTTAAGCGATACAGAAATTTGTAGTATAGAAATTATACTACATCAAGTAATGCAGTATGGAAATTAGACTGTATAAAGTTAAGCAATATATGAATTATACTGTGTAGAGGATATCGATAAGTATAGAAGGATGTAAAACCTCATAAATTGTATAGAAAAATATACTGACAGTATAGGAAAAATACAATGTAGTATAAATTTGGACAGTTTAGAAAGCACGTGGGGCCTCCTTGATGACACCCAGATGGTGGAAAAATTTCCACATCTTCTCCCCTAGGAAACCCAGTTTTGCAACGTGAGGGGAAGCTAAATTTTATCACACTTTGGTCCTAGTGAGGTCTTAATGTGTTGAGTGTGTGGTTAGGCATTTGTCTCCACCATTTTGCAAGAAACATGCAAAAACAAGCTCATTTTTCTCTCTACCAAAACTGGGCATTCTCCCTTTCACTAAGAATACAACTAATAATCCATCCATAAAACAAGTTCAAGTGTTGAAGATCAAGAATAACCAATTTTGGAGGTAAATATCCAAACTTTAACTATGGGTTTTTAGTGTTTTTCTTTATATTTTGGATGGATTTTTGATGGGTTATGGTATGGATATAGTCAAGGAGGATTTAAAGGTTTAAGGCATCAAAGAAGAGCATCAAAAAGTTTGGAAAAGCTTAAGTAAAATTCTAAACTTAAGACTTGAAAGTTTATGTTTCTAAGTATGCATATCAATTGTTTGATGTATATTTTGGACTATGGCATGATTATGTGATGTGTTCTACATATGGTTATTATGTTGGAAGTGAGAAACTAGGGTTTTAAATGTTTAAAATCAAAGTTTGGAAAACTTTGCTTCAAAACAAAGTTTTGATATTTTTCAAATAGTGATGATTTTGGTAGTTTTAGAGGCTAATTTATTTTCTAAACAAAACATGAGTTTTTATCAGAAATACTGAGATAAATGATTTTCATGAATAAAGTTTTGTAAAATTTTATTCGGAACACATTGAAAATTTAAGTTCAAAATTCGACAGAATTAAAAATTGGCCCAAAACTCCATTGTAATGTTAGAATTTAAGGAAAGTTAAAACATGAAAGTTTTAGATCTTGTCAAACTGATAAAAAACGATGGTTTATGAAGATCCCGCATAGATTTTAAATTACAAATTTTATGAGATTTAGTCATGAAATTTCAAAATAGTTAAATGAGGAAAATGGTTTGAAATTGTTTTACTTTGTTTGAGGAGCTTTTGTAAGTTTTAATCGTTGTAAAAACTAGATGTTTTGGTATTAAGTGGTAATTTTTGGTTCTGAGGGGGAAAAATGTTAAAATTTTGTATTTCAAGCTAAAACTAAAAAACCGAGTAGAACGAGAATTTTTACTGTGTAAAGATGGATTTCTATACAGTTATGATGAGCAAGTATTCTTATGTTGTAAAGCCTAAAAGAATTTGGGATTTTTCCAAGAACAACAAGTTAAGGGCAAAATCATCAAGATTTTGTATTACAGCCTAAAAGTGTAAAGTTTTGTAAAATTGAAAGGTTTGCAAAAAGAAAACTGATGTTTCTTTTCCATAATGTTATCGGTAGCAAGAAAATGTAAGTTTTGACTTAAACAGGTTTAGAACGTTTTCTAAAATTCGTCAAGGGTAAAATGGTCATTTTTTATAGAAACGGCTAAAATGGCCCCCGAAACATCCAATTTAGTAAAATGTCTCTCAAAGGGATTTCTTTGTAACCCATTAGCGTCGAGATGGTAAAGTAAAATGGAAAGTTTAGTAAAGTTATGTGATTTACAAAAACAAAGCCTCGTTAACAAGAAAATCATTATTTTTTTTATAAAATTGCTATAACTGACTCAAGCCTTACGAATTAACGAAACGCTCTTAAATAGAAAATGTTCTATAATGCACTAAGTTGCTAAGTTGTGAAACTGTTCAATGGGAAGCAAAGTTTAAATAAAGATGTCATCAAAAGAACACTAAAGTTAAGCAATTAAAAAATAAACTCACAATGTAGTTTCGATGTAATCTCTAATAGTCGGGTGTCATTTGAATATACATATAGCCAACTAATAGAAGAAAAAGGGATAAAGTTGGAATGCTAAAGAGTTAAATAGGTAAATATTAAACCTCACCTAACGCAAAAGGAAAATGAATTTCAAATGCTTTATAAATGTTTAAAATGTATTGCATTTGTCATGCATAATATTTTAAAGTTCAAGTCATGATTTGCAATATGTGTGCATATGTTATGTTTGATGTTTCAAACATTAAGTTATATCATGTAAATGATCACTAAAATTGCAAGATTGGTAATCTAAACTCTTAAGTTAAGATAAGAAAGTGTTGTACTAGCCTTCTGATCTAAAGAAAGTGTCATGCTAAGTTATGTTATTACCTTAGTGTACCATGGTCAAGCATGGTTGGTATGTACACTTGGGTCTATTGTTTAAGAATGTTAAAAATGATGGTAAAACATTCATAAAAGAGCATAGATGGGATCATGCCTTATGATATTACTTGCATTTCTTTGAGAAATGTTTTTATAAGTAATGTTTATGAGAAACATTTTATAAGCAATGTGTTATGATGAAGAACATTTTGTGGTAAACGTTTTATGATAAATGTTTACAAGAAATGTTTTCAAATAAGTTTTACGAGAAATGCTTCAGGAAAGGAGTTTTACTAGAAATGTTTCAGAAGAGATGTTTTATAAGAAATATTTAAAGAAGAAAGTTTCATAAAAAATAATATAATGTTTTGTAAGATAAGTTTCAACTTATTTAACGAAAGCTCATTAGAAATTCCTTCATACTGTAGGCGGTTTTACAAAAGACTTGTAATACTAATTGAAGAGCTTAGTGTGACGGTGACAGATATATGTATGGGTATGAACACCACTACAGAAGTTTTCCACAAAGATAAGAAAAAGTTTTTGCCGTTTTAAAAAGTTGTACGAGAAAAGTTTTAAAAAAGTAAATGTTTAAGGAAATGTCTTGTAAAAAAATGTTTTTCGTAACTATTTATTTTATCAAATATATATATATTTTATCAAATATATACAGAATGACTGTAAAGTTATGTTTGTTAACTATGTTTTAGTTTAGTTGTAACGAAAGCGACAGTTTTAAGTATGATTTTTAGGAAAAAAAATTGCTTAGTATTTTCTTACTAGTAAGTAAGAATTAAGAACAAGAAATTATGTTTAAGAATATCATGACCCGAGTCTTTCGTATCATTTTTTAATACTTTACTTACTTACTTGGCTATAAAAATTAGGAAACATTATACACACACACACATAAAACTTTTTCATTTTACATATATTATTATTATCACATTGTTTCTAAAAGTGTTTAGATTTCTCACTTAACTTATATTATATCTTGTATCAAACTTAGTATTTTCTTTCAAAATTTACATATTCCAAAATACTTATTATATAGCAAAAGCATTTCAGTGGCAGTATCCATATCTTTGACTACATATTTGCTCATCCATCAATGCCAGCTCAACAATAATTCTACTCCTACCTTTTGGCTGGATTACTAACAGCATGAAATAACTAGGTAAGCTATTGTTTAGTAAGTCCAAACATAGCCCACAAATATGTCTTATTGGTATGCATGATACATTTATGCTTGTTTATGAACTTTAATTATTTCTTTCACATTTTTAACTTAACCAGGGCCCAAGTAGTTGTACCAAATGGGCACGTGAGTCATCGTAACGCTGAGACTGTATCATAACTTAGAACCCCTTTATGTCGGGAGGTTGGTACAACACTTTCGCATCTTATTTGGTGAATCATTTACTAGTTTTTCTTCTTTAAATTATGATAACATACCATTCATGATGCTTTATAACTTAAAAAATGCATAATAAATGCAATTGGTTAAAATAAAATAATTATTTTTTTAAAAACCTTTTTGTTCACGTTGTTGGTGGAGTTTGGAACTTACTTAGAATTTGCTTCATACTTATCCAATTTCCCAATTCCCTCACTATTCGTTTAAGTTTCTTGCTTAGAAAATTTATTGTTACTAGCTAACTGGTTTATTATCGACTGCTTAAAATAATAAAACTTGATAACAAAGCTTAGAAAATTTTTGAAAGAACGATTGGAACCGTCAGTTACAACTGTGAACAGTGTAAAGCTCTCACATATTACAGTATAAAAAAAAAGTTACTACAGTATAAAGCTCTCATATGCTACGATTCTCAAACCAAAACTATTAGTTCCAACCGTTCTTTAAAACAACCTAATAATTTATAACTTCTCCAAATAACTTAAAAAATACATTGGTTTTTGTGCAAAGTGCTTTTAGGAGCTCTAAAAGCAACTATCCCAAACTAGGATGTAATTTTCTCATGTTAATTAGAGTCGGCAATATATGTCATGATATGACAATACGACTCGAAAACAGCACCAATTTTACGAGTTAGTGTTGGAGAAAAAACAAATGCAGGTCAAATTCGTGTTAGCCTGAAACTCACACGAAAAAAGGAGATAATTTAGTATTGAACTCATCTAACTCAAACACGACATGATGTCCATGAAAAAGATTTTAAAAATATATTTTACATCACATATTTTAGAGTTTGTTATAAACTTGTGATCTTATGATAGTTGTTCTCATAGTTTTATGATTTAATTCTTTTAATTTTGATAGATATTTTCACATTTTAGTAGGTTATGCCTTTTTAGTTCTTCATTATATGTAAAAAAAAAAAAAACACTCAATAAAAGTATAGAATTTTTGCATCAATTTTGGGTTCGCTTGTCAATTTTGTGTCACGAGTCAATTTCAAGTCGTGTCGTGTCAACCAATAAGGTAGTTGTGTCGTATTCGTGTTGCAGTTTTCAACAAAATTTGTTTCAGGTTCAGTTTTACTGGAAATAAGAAGGAAACAACTAAAACATATATATAGTGGTTGTTTAGCTGAGTGGTGGGAACCACGGTTCCCACAACAAACTCAGTTATAAACAATATGGTAACAATAAAAAATTTGTTATAGTATAAAATTTTTACATGTTACAATAAAAATGATTCTAACTATTGGTTTCCACCACCCTCCCAAACAGCCTATATAGCCACTTTCCTTAATTCTTCATAATAGAGCCCATCATCTCGACAAAGGATCCCAGTTTTCATGTTGGTAGGCTAAAAATTGTCGTAGCCCACGAGTTCAGAGTTCAGCGTAGAAAGCCCTCTCGAGATCCGAATTAGATTGAAAACGAAAAAGCTCGTCGAGACGAAGAGGACACCGACGCTACGACGGCGCTCGTTTCAGGCGCAACGATACAGAAATTCAGAGAAAAAGGTAACTCTCTGATTATTCAGCGAACTCTCTTCTTCTTTCCAATTGTTTCCGATCAAGAATCCTTCATCTTTTTATTTGTGCCTGATTTGGTTCTTCGAAATATTCTTCTCTCTCTGTTTTTTTTGGAAGCCTGACTTTCTCTCTTCCTCTCCTGGAACCCTAATTCGCAGTTATGGGAAAGCCAAGTTCGCGGTAAGATTATCATGCCGCCGCATTCTCTCTCTTTTTTCTTTTTCTTTTTTTGGGGATAAATTTCGTGATATTCGTTTATTGTTCATAATTGATTCAGGTCAGAATCGTCGATGAAAGCTGATCGCAAGTTTGAGAAGAAGCTTCAGTTTTATTCCAGTGAGTTTGGCTCTCGTGTTTGAATTGGATTTCATGCAGACTTAAATGTAACCAAATTATGTGTTCTTTGATATGATTAATTCATCAAATTTTTACTTGGGTGTCTTTCTAAATAAAACAATGTGCAGAGGTTAGAGATACTGTTGCTTCCTTGACTGCCCAGAAAACTATTGCCAAGGTCAGACTTGTGTTTTAATTTACCTAACACAATTTATCTGTGAATTTTTCCTTTTTTTTAAATAAATATGGATGTTTCTGAGTTCAGAACTTACTTTTCCTAAGTGCTGTTAGGATTTGAGGTTTTAATCCTTTACCGACGAGAGCAATGTGAGTGAAGAAAGACAAGAAAGTATACTCAACATTTATAGTGCTTCACTGTCAAAGTGAGAGCTCCATATACTAATTCGATTTGCGTGCTAACTCTACGTTAATATGATAATTAGGCTCCGTACTTTGCACATACCCGGCAAACATAGCATGGTTGTTTGGATGTATAATTATGAAGATTAGTGATTTTATGCAAGAAACAACATAATATGGGAGCATTGATTTTCTTGGAGTTTTGGAAGCTCTGGGTGAAACAGTTTTTAATATCTTGTGTTCTCGTAGGGAAAGCTATTAGATGTATTCTTTCGGATTTGTGTGGTACTGCTTCGCCTGCTAATTCTATGCAGATAATTGTCAGAGTTGCATTTTCTGTGTTTCTTTCTTGTAGAAATTTTGTTCTTTGGGCTGTGGTATTCTTTCTCTATCATTCGTAGCTACTATCACCAAAATTTGCTCTATATGTTTATTGAAAAAGTTTTTTCTGTTTTTTTTTTTTTTGGTTTCAACAGAAGAAGAAAATTCGAAGCCGACAAAAGAAACTTAAGGCATTCAATCTCTCTTCCCTTTCGGAGTTCCTTCCTGAAGTCAAGGCTCCTCAACAACGAACTCCTGCTAATCTTAAGCTAAATTCCAAATCAAGGCAAAAGCTAATGTGTGTTTGTAATTTCACGTTTTTAATCCATTTGCATTTTTCCTTTTCGTGTTATTATTATTAGGACTTGTGCTTAGTAGTCAATTTCAATTTTCTCTCAGATTGAAAGAAGCAAACCAATTGAATACAGTTCTTAAGCATCCAGCGTTCGAGTCAGATCCTCTGGGTGCCATCCATCAACACTTGCTGAGCACACAGCCAGTTATGGATGAGAAGCCAACGAAGAACAAAAGTGGAGGGAAGAAGAAAAAGAGTAAGAAATCGAAGGCTTCAGCTGGACCTGAATCTATGGATATGTAATTTGACAGACAAATGGTTTTTGTGACTTTGTCTAACCGCATTGGTGAGCCGTTATTGTTCATATAAGAAACATAGATATCTAATGATCCAATTTTGGCGATGAAATTCATTCAATTTTGTTCGTTCAACTAAGAATTTGTTACTAGCCTTAGATCCTATTTTCTACTACTTTTACCGTCTGCAATAATAATCATTGTATTTTTTTTCTTTGTCTAAATACCTTTTTGGTCTATTATCCTCCACTTATTTTCCTTGCATCTTGTCGACTTTGGTTGTTGACTGATTTTGCTCTTTGCATTTTCCGGTCACTACAAGTATGATTCAACATGTTGACAAAAGCTTTGTTGGATTTGTATCGAATTTTTATCGAAAGTCTGACAGTCCCTAGTGCACTAAGCCAAAAGAGCTGTTCAAGATCCTAAATCATGCGGCTGTGTTAGAAATATTGTTGGATAGCCAGTCAAGACCTTCATAGAGTCCTTCCTCAGAAGTTGCAGAAGTGTGTTGGATGTACCTGAGGAGTAAAAGTAACAACCAGTCAAGCTAAATATTCAACCAAGTGAATGAAAGAGCGAAATAAGTTTAGTTTCTTCACATATGGCTTTGGTTTAATTGTTTCTAGAATCAAGCAGCCTTGCTTTCTTTTTGTGTCTCGATTGCCTACTTATTGGCTTTTAGATGAGAGTTCCATTAGAATGAAAGCTAAGGCATACCAGCGACGGTGACCGAGTACGTGCAGGCGAAGCATGTTGGCCATCTCGACAGCAGACATGGCATTCGGAAGGTCCTGTTTGTTGGCAAAGACAAGTAGTGTCGCATTGCTCAGTTTGGCATTCTAAAGAGAAGCAACAAAGGGAAAAAAATTCATAGTTTTTCAACTATATTTTATGTCTAATATGGTTGAAGAAAATATTTTATAGAAGAAAAGAGGCACGTAACAACAGCCTTGTTGGCTTTTGAGAGATAGGAAGTAGAACCCAATATATTAATCATTGTTTTATATATATATATATATATATATATATATATATATATATATGCGCACTCGCGCCATACTTACATCATTCAGTATCCGATGTAGCTCATTACGGGCTTCTGAGATTCTCTCCCTGTCATTGCTGTCCGCCACAAAGATAAGTCCATGCCTGTGCTGAAAGTAGTGCTTCCACAGTGGTCTTATCTGTTCGGCAGTGTGCAGAACATACTAAATTAGCTTGCTTTTTGATAAGTCTGGCACTGCTGCTAAGACTCCTTCGCCGCCGATTCAGTTTACGTATGTGAGAAGGAACAAACGGGAAAAGGCAGCTGAGCTGGCCCATGGTGATTTGACTTCATCTCCACATGTGGCAAGGGAGTTGACTGCTGACATGGCTAAAGGGAACGGTGAAGCGTTGACTGCTGATTTGGCTGAATAGGATGATAAGTTGCTAGAAAGATTTGGATAAGGAATCGAGGTGGAAGATCCAGGCGAGATTGAGGAGGCAAATGGGGGGAGTTAGCTAGCCGTGGGATTTGAGAATTCTGTTAGGGGTTGGGGAAGAGTGAAGATGTGAATAAAAACGTGAAGGAAGGTAAGGGAGGGTACCGATCATTTTGTTTGGGTATTTTCTTCTTGTGAGGAGCACACTGGCTCGCTCGACAAGCCACCTATCTTGTTTTTATCAATTTTTGCCTTTAAATTCAATAAAGTTGATCGATCCTTTTCTCAGTTCTATAACCTGTGTGTTAATATTTGATTGTGAATGGTGAACAAGTCTACCACT
>CAMOHE010044201.1:30359-53185 GCA_946598075.1 Artocarpus hirsutus | reverse complement strand
CGGGGGGCGACAAGGGGTGGGGGAAGATGAGAGAGAGAGGGAGGGGCAGCTTATCGGCGGGAAGGAGGCGATGGCAGCGATGGCTTTCGATGGCGGAGTGGGAGCTTGAGAGAGAGAGAAAGCCCCTTTAGAGAGAGAGGGAGTCACAGATTCAAAATGGGAGGGGGCGCGAATCTTCAAAATTTAAAGGGGAAATTACATCTTACACAATGGTTTATAGAAAAACCGTAGTGTAATGGTAGGAAAAAAAAAATTTAGCAGCATTCCACGACAGTTTATATAAAAACTGTCATGTAAGCTGTGAAAAAAAAAATTTCCCACATGGTTTATACAGAAACCGTCGTGTAAGCTATGCAAAAAAAAAAAAAAATCAAAGCATTACACGATGGTTTATACAAAAACCATCGTGTAAGCTATGAAAAAAATTATTTTCAAGCATTACATGGCATATTATACAAAAACCGTCGTGTTTAAAAAATTCTTTATATAATGGTTTTTGAATAAACCGTCATGTAAGTTTAAAAACCCAGCTTTACATGACGATTTATACAAAAACGTCATGTAAGCTGTGCAAAAAAAATTTTTTCCTTAGCTTTACACGATGGTTTTTGTATAAACTATCGTGTAAGATGTTGGAAAAAAATTTATTCCCAACATTACATGATGGTTTTTTTAAAAACCATCATGTAATGTTGGGAAAAAATTTTTTGTTCAACATTTCATGGCGGTTTATACAAAAACTATCATAAAAAAAATGGTTACCACTTACATATGTTTTTATTTTCTATCCAAGGTGGCCAACACGTGTGTTAAGCATCCAATGGTCCAGAATGTATACTTTTTCGCTATTTTCATCACAAATATAACTATAAATAAATGTCCTTAACCCTTCAAGAAAGATAAAAAATGAAACAAAGAAATATTTTACAATAAATTAACATAAATTGGTTTATAGATGCTCATTTTTTCTCTGTTTTTTTTTTTCATTGGTTCCTCAATACATATCCATTCCACATCTTCACGAAGCAAGTACGAAACATCATTTTCAAAATCATCTATCTCTTTAACCGATGGCAATCCCTTTGTGAATGAAGGGATGTTTGTGCAATCTTCTACAACTTCTTCACCGTTGATAACTATTCTTAGCTTCATCGGGACGACTAGAGACAACTCCATGTCTTGGGGATCTGAAGTATAAAAAACTTAGATTGCTTGTGATGCCATAATGAAGGGATCATTCATGTATCTGAATCTTCTAAAGTCAACCACCGTGATGTTGTCATTAGCATTCTTAACATAGTTATTGTTGGCCCACTTGCATTTAAAAAGTGCTACGCACAATCCCCCATAATCAAATTCCAAAATATCTTCAATGAAACCAAAGTAGTTTATGGTCCCATATACCTGATTCTTGTCCTTGGCAGAGGCAATATGCATAGCCTTGGCACGGAGAGTTACACTATTATTTTGGACAGGATGCTTCTCATCTCTTTTGTAAGTGTAGAAAGTGTAACTATTTATAGAATATGACGTATACCTTGTAACTGCTGACGACGGTCCTCTAGCTATACCTTGTAACTACTGACGACGGTCCTCTGGCTAGGTTCTTCAAGTCCAGTGACATGCCTCTATCTTGTGATGTGGAGCACTTGCCATAGATGTGTGCTCCAATCCACAACCAAAAGGTCCAGTTGTGTTCATCTTGCAACCACTTCTCATTTCTTGCTCTTTTTGGGTTTGCTTTTTTTTTTTAATTCGTTCATGTGCACCTCAATGAAAGGCTCCACTTTATTAGCATTGTGCAAGACATAAAGACAAGCTTGCTCCTACTCCTCTTGATTTACTAACGAAGGATTGCCAGTAGGTAGTCCCCTAGTGTCAATGCTTATAGTCTTTGGTACCCCAATTGCGTTCGCATTAGACAGGTACTCGGAGCAAAATTCAACCGATTCTTTAGCTATATAACTTTCTACAATACATCCCTTCAGCCTATTTTGATTCTTCACATAGCCCTTAAAAACCTTCTATATCTTTCAAATGGGTACATCCATCTCAAATACACCGGTCTGCATAACTTAACTCACATGGTAAGTGTACCATTAGATGAATCATGATGTCAAAAAATACCAATGGAAAATACTTCTTAAGCATGCATAAGGTTTTCACCAACTCCGATTGTAGTGAATCTAGCATAAGTGGATCAATTACCTTGGAGCATGTTGAATTGAAGAACGAGCACAACTTGATAATCGCAAATCTCACATCCTTTGTTAGAATTCCCCACAAAGCAAGTGGTAGTAATTATTGCATCAACACATGACAATCATGTGTTTTCATGCCAATAAGTTGCAAATCCTTCACCGCGCCAACTTTTTAAAGTTTGAAGAATACCCATCTGGCACTTTTGACAAAGCAAGCCATTCACAAAGCTTTCTCTTTTTTGCTCTTGATAATGTGTGATTCGTCGGAGATAAGTAAGTACAGTTCTCTCTTTTCTTGGGAAACAAATTAGGCCTAATCTCTATTTCCATGAGATCCAATAGAGCTTTTTCACCATCCTTAGTTTTGCTCGGAATGTCAAGCAACATGCCAACTATGGATTCACAAATGTTTTTCTCAATATGCATAACGTCCAGTAATGATGAACAAAAAGTGTCTTCCAGCATGGAAAATCAAAAAAGATTGATCTTTTTTTTTCCATGGTCTATCAATCGGGCGCTCGTTTTATCTCGCTTTCTCTTCTCAAATACAACTCTTATATCTTTTATTATTTCAAATATTTGTTCACCCGTTAAAGGACAAGGAGGGTCTCTTTCTTTGCTGTTACCATCAAAGGCTTTCTTTTGTTTATGGTAACAATTATCTCTTGGCAATCATCTTCTATGACAAAAAAAAACAATTTTTTTTTACCATTCTTCAACCGTTTATGAGACATTTCTGTCATGCAAATAGGACAACCAATAGAACTCTTCACCAAATAACCAGTTAAATTGCCATATGCGGAGAAGTCGTTAATGGCCCATATCAACATTGCACAAAGTGTGAACGTCTCTTCTCGGTAAGCATCTCTAACTTCAATTTTATTTTCCCACAAGTTTTTTAGGTCATCAATTAACGGTTCTAAGTACATATCAATATCATTGCCAAGTTAGTGAGGATCTAAAATCAATAAAGACAACATTAAAAACTTCCGCTTCATGCACATCCTTGAAGGGAGATTGTAGTTAACAAGTATTATGGGCTAAGTGCTATGCCCACTACTCATGTTATCATGTGGGTTCATTCCATCCATCGACAAAGCGAATGTATATTTCTTGGATCTGTACTAAAGGTAGGATGATCAGCTTCAAAAGTCTTCTATTGTGGTGAATCCGCCGGGTGTCTAAGCATACCATCATCGACCCATTTGTCATGATGCCATATCAAATTCTTGGCATATTCTAGGTTTCCAAATAAATGCCTCAAACATGGTATCGATGGAATGTACCATAACACTTTCTTTAGCACTCCATTCTTAACGTCTTTTGGCTCATTTTCTTTCTTCCACCTTGCTTGTTGACAAACTGGACAATATTCTCGTCCTCATACTCATTCCTATAAAGAACACAATCATTTTCACAAGCATGAATTTTCTCATAATCCATTCCAAAGTGCTCAAAGTCTTCTTAGCTTTATACATACTAGTTAGTAATTTATTAGAAGCCTTCCTAAAAATTTCAAAAGCTTTGTGAAATTAGAATTTGACCACCTACCTTACGCTTTCAAATTCCATAATCCAACTAAAGCAGAAAATTTAGTGAAATGGGTATACCCCTCATACACAGGTGTCTTGGCATCATTCATCATTGTCACAAATACATCCAGACGGTGAATGAAGTGTTCTTCCAAATCATTGACCATGTCAACCATATTGTCATGATCATCCATATTGTCCTCCACAATAGATTCTTTTTCTTTTTCTTTACTTACTAAAGTTGACTCACCATGAAAATGTCATATTTGATAACTACTTATAATTCCATTTCGGAATAAATGTCCTCTAACAATTAGAATTTGATGCAAACTATGGTTTCCACATTGAATATAAGGACACCGAATTTTATCACCATTGGCATGACTTTTGGCAAAATCCAAGAACTCTTCCACACCATTTACATATTCTTAGGACAATCGAAAATCCCACATCCATTTCTTATCCATTTTGCAAGTCCTAAATCAAAATAATAAATAACAAATATTCAATTAAAATTAATTTCACAAATTATATACATATATTCCCACCATATATATTCTAATTAATCATAAAACAAAAACATCACCCATCATAAAACAAATTACATATACCCATTATAAAATAAATAAATCGTACCCATGATCCACAACGCAATAATCACGAAATAAACAACTAAATCAGCCATAATTTGTCAATGTCTGATTAATAAACAACAAAATCAACAACAATTTATCGATTTCTAACAAAAAACTTACAATTTGGAATGAGATTATGGAGTGTAGAGGCAGAAGGAATGGCGGCTATTGTTTCAGAGGGGTCTATGTTTGTATTTGAGAAGTAAGTTTCTGATTTGTGTCTAATTGTTGAGGTGGAAAAATGGGTTTTAAGTGAGTTACCATGACGGTTTTTCTAAAAAAACCAACGTGGCATGTGTAGGCTATCACGACGGTTTTTTAAAAAACCATCGTGGTAAGTGAAACATACCATGACAGTTTTTCTAAAAAACCGTCGTGGTATGTGCGGGAGCTACCACAATAGTTTTTTAAAAAACTGTCGTGGTAGCTCCCGTACATACCACAACGGTTTTCATCTTTGCAGGCATAACTCATCACGTTTTTTTCTTTTATCACTATGGTTTTTGAAAAACGGTCGTTAAATAAAGGTTGTATAATCTCGAATTTGTTGTAGTAATTTAGAATTCCATAATTCTAAATTAATTCATCAACCCAATAATTCTACTTGTCCAAACAATGTTTCAAGGGTGGCAAGGGACTAATAGACCCATAATTTCAAGCTTCAATAAAACCAATAGATTAATTAAACTCCTTAATTAAAATATTACTTTTTTATTAATTTTAATGTAACTCCACTTAATACTTAAAATTGCACTCTTGAAATTATAGACATATAATTACTCATTTTTTAGAGTTATCTATTTGATATAGTCATTATATATAAGTTGATTCTTTATAAAAAATTCATCATTAGAGATAGGTGAAATCTGTTAACCTCTCCAACTATTTCTTTATCCTTGAGTGCCATTGATTTTCTAATGAATAATAAATTCATGAACTTGATCACAAATTAAGCGCTTAATATTATTTAAGACTCGAATCAATACTCAATAGCATTATTTATATGCCTCTCATTAGAGAAGGAATAGATTCCATCTTGTAATATTAACACTTCCGCTACTTACTTTATTATGCCTCTAAAATACAAGGGATAGGATTAGATTCTTGTATCCATACCAAGTAAATCAAAAGTAATTCTAGAAATAGGAGTCTACTAAAAACTCAGGATTAAGTTCATCTTATATATGAACATCAACCTATATGATTAAAACTTGCTATATTTGATGAAAATTATTGCCTGTTCATATCACACCATGTCCCAGTTACATACCTAGTGGGGGCAAAAGGTGACCTTTGGAATGCTTGGCCTAGGCAAAATGGTGTCTCATGTAGACTAGGCAAAATGGCGTCTCGTGTAGATTAGGGGGTGTCTGATGCATGGGTGGCTGTGATTGGAATAGGTTCAATCTAATGGTACAAATTTTGATATGATGGTAGGTTCTAATCAAGACCATTCTTGTTGGGGGGAGCTTCACCCCCGCTCTTAACTTAGAATCTCACCCAATGGGAAGCCCTACCTAACGTAGAGACCAAAAACCAAATTTCACCTAAGGCGATCAACACTTCCTACGGATGTCCATTTATGGCTAAGGTATCTCACTAACATTTGTGGTTGCCAATGGAATTTCACGATAGTAACGACAAAGTCCATTCCAAAGATTCATGAGTTGATTGTCTAGATTGTCTCATTACGGTGCACATCTCGCACAATCAAGGGGACTAATGTTGATACCTCTTTTTTTTTTAAAGGCATCAGCCCAACCTATATCCCGTGATAAGGCCCAAGGTAAGCTATGTGGACCCAAGCCACGAGGTGGGGCTCTTAAGTAGGCCATGGTCTGGAAAGCCAAGGAATATGAACAGACCCATTTTAATTAGTCTAATTAGACTTTCAACATACTTGGGAGGTTTTAAGTCTAATTGGAGTTAAAATAAAATGGGTATGGAGGAAATTAGAGTAAAACAAGATGAAAAAACCTCATTTAAAAGCCTTGGCCCAATACTAGAAAAGGCCTATTTGGCCCACCTGATGTGTTAGCTCATTAACCCACTTACTAATTGGGATTGGTGCTTTTATAACGTATTGTAAATTCCATCGGGACATTATAATATTTAAAATAGCAAAAAAAACCAAAAACACCCCCTATAGTTTGCTAAAATATCGCTTTTACTCTTTTATTATAAAAATGCCTAAAACAACCATTGTGTTTTCAAAATCATACACAAAATACCCCCTAAAGAGGTTAAACTTTTAAAAAAAACCAAAATCTCCCTTCCTAATTTTTACTAAATACAATTTGAAACATTATTAAATCAAAATATTAAATAAAATAAATCTTAAAGAGTAAAAAAAAAAACTAAAAAATAATTAAAGTCTTTGCTTAATTGAAATATTTTTTGAACATTATAAATTGCTTTTTCTTTAATTTTTAAGTTTATTCATATTTAAAATAACATTTTATATATACTGGCAAGGATAATCTTAATATTTTCAACAAAAAAATTAATTGCTTCAAGGGGAATTTTGTGTCTGATTTTGAAAACACAAAGGTTATTTTAGGCAATTTTAAAATAAGAAGGGTAAAAGTAGCATTTTAGCAAAAATACACGAGGTATTTTGGGTATTTTCCCTTTAAAGTATTACATAACTAATAAACTAATTTTTGTTTATTCTCCTAAATATATATGTCTTGACATATATATTTGTGTGCTTGAATAACAAAACAATTCCAATACTTGTAAAGTTCATAATCATGTATATGAAGTGTTCATAATACAGAAGATATGGTTATGTGTACTTAATATAAACATTGGTTTACAATCATTAGATAACGTTAGACACTTTATCTTGTTTAAGATTATGATGTTGTTTATTCCTAACTTGGTGAAATAATCTTATCCAAATTATAATAATATAATGATTACTAGACAAAGACATATGTTTAGAACGCACTAAATGTTGACTAAAATAGAATTCAATTTCTTCTATAATTCTATAATGAGAAATTAATACTCTGTCATTATTGATCGTTTTATGGATCATATCTTAATCTTGTGGTGCTTAGTGGGTGTGAATCTATATATTATGTCTTTTGTTTGCTAATGGGTGAGATCTGTAAATCGACGATCAAAAACTTGGTACATTGCAGGACATAGTATTAGAGGTAGCCAGGAACATTACTCATAGATATGGAATCCACAACTCCTATAAGATATGATGATGAGATAATATTCTCATGAGTATTATTTTGGAAACTTTGGTGAAGAGTACTCACTATTTGATATTAGATATCAAATATTATCTAAATTCTCATTTATGATTCATTCATAAATAGGTTTCCCATTAGGGAATCTACTAAACTCATGGATAAAGAAGTAATTAGAGAAATTGCATGAAAGATAATAAACCTAGCTCTATTTATGAATTTTATGTGAGGTTATTATCATATGGCAAATGATTATATCAATGGACATCCTTCTTATCAAAATTTAATATTTAAGATTCATATAATTTTGCATATAATTTAAGTGTGTAGCTTGGTGTTTGAAAATTTCTTGGATTTTTTTTCTAATTTGTGGAGACAGAATTAGAAGTTCACATAATGCACCATCGGCGCTATGTGTGGCGCCACCCACTATACTCTAGGAGTATATATGGCACCAATTCCATGAGTGGGAGATTTAAATATATTACATGATCTTCATATGATCTATTTGTAAAATCAGTGTAGAAAATTATTTTTTTAAAAGTTGAAATTGATTGTCCACAATAATTATTTATTTTATGAAGTAATTTAAGTGATTGAGAAAATCACAAAAAATGTTTATTTTAAAAATGAAAATAAATAATATTTCAGTTTGAACTAGAATCAAATCTCAAACAGATAGTACATGGATGCAGGATCACACTATTGGAGGTAGTTGTGATACGTGTTACTCTCCAGTTGGAAGAATCCCACTAAATGTAGGCATGATGCTCTGTAGAATCCTACTAGGATTCTACTCCAACTTTCAAGTACCAGTATATCTATAAATAGACCTTGCAGGTTCTATTTTTATTAGATTTTTTTTCTTGCTTCCATCTAATGTTTTTGATTGCTCTCTCCTTTAGTGCTTTAAAGAACCTCTATTGAGAAAAGTTAGAAAGAGATATTGAGAAGATGTTTCAAGAAATCTCACCAATGCCCACATGTCAATTGGTCCAGAAAAAGGAGAATAATAAAGAAGATCTAAAGGTTTTGGAACGTTTGATTATCCAAAACTATTGCCAAACCCGTAAGTTTATGTTTTATTCAATTATTATATCTAGCATTATGAGAAGGATACTGAGAGTTTAAGAAAATTTTAAAACCTCATTTCAATGCATTTTCATTGTTTTTATTGAAATTTTTCTAGGCAAACCAACAACTGGTATTAGAGCCGACTCATGAGATCTCATTCTTTTATATACATGTGATTTATATGTGTTTATTTGCATGATAATTGTATTGGGAGAGATGGCACTCTTGGTTCTATATATGATTATGAAATATGAATGAGACGTATGATTTCTTTATTATTGATTTTTATGTTTATGTTAATAATTATTTACATTAACTTTTGATATTTATTTTAACTCTACCAGCTATGGTTCCTTTAAAAATTTGATTGTATTTTTATTATTGAGTGTAATTTGTTAGAGGCATGATCTATCATCATCGTAATTTCCCTACTAGTTGACTGCTTTTGTAGAAATTTTTGCAAGCTGAAAACGGTATAAGACTTTTTTATGTAGTTGCCTTTAAAGATGGAGACACATGAAGTCTCAAGATGATAAAGAAATACCTGATTGTTTAATTTTAACTAATGCTAGTTTTTCCTAGCAATTTAGTGGTCCTAATTTGATTTCTTGTTATACAAGTAATCAAATTAAGGTTTTTGAGAAAAACCTTAAAAGGAACCATTTGCGACAACCACAGGTGCAGTTGGTAGCCTGTTTGCATGCCACAAGCGAGGATCAGAGGCCTGCTACACACCTCTTGCACATGGTGGACCAAAAGCAAAGCTCGGCCAAGACTGAGCCCAGCTCTATGAGTAATGCATGCCCTCGAGCACGCAGGCCTGCTCCAATAGGTGCAGGGACTGACCGAGGCCAAGCCCACCGCAAGTAATAGGCCCGCATGACTGACACTTAAGGCGCCTAAGTCATGGCAATCTAGCAGCGGCTACAGCCATCTCCTTCGCCTCTTAGTCGCCATGTGTGGTGGTCGAAGTTGTTTCCACCTCCTCACGTGCTTCAAATTTTAAAGTGTTTAAAATTTTTTTATTTTGAAAATTTAAATTAATGTAAATTCAACTTTTGGTAGTTTCAAATAGTTGTTAATACTTTTCAAATTTGAAAGAGTTTACAAAATATCCAAATTAAATCTTGGAGATTTAAATTGGATTATGGAAAGATTATAAGATCTAATTAAGATCTTAAAATAATTTTAATCAACTTAGTCCTATTGAATTTAATAATTTGATAAATGTTAACACTTATTAGATTTCCTGTTAATTAAAATAAAAAGTGATTAAAAAATAATTTTGAAAGAGTTCTAAAAATGTACCTAATCAATTAAATTGGGATTACTTAACTAGAATTAAAATTAAAATTATGAATTAACAAAATTAAAGTTTTAAAAGATTTTTAAATTTTGGATAATTTCATTAATACTTGTGGAAGCGTAAAGGGATCAAACACAACCGTAAAGAAGATAGTGACTTAAAGATCATCACAGTTTTCTTTTTGGTTTTCTTTTATTTCTAGGTGGAACTATAGTATTACGGTTGCAATCATTTGTGTGTATTTTTGTTATATTTGATAACATGTTTATTATGATATGATTGCCATATTTTTAATTATTGACAATATGCCATATAGGATAGTAAGTACTACTCATAAGAACATGTTCATACATAAAGTAGTTTTAAAAATCTAATTTGATTAATTGTCTTAAAACTATGATTTAAATTTATCTAAGAATGAAATAAACTTAAGAAAAATAAAGTACAAAAAATTGAGTGGATGCGAGAATCTCATAACAAAAGATTCTATTCGGTGAGCCTTTTTTAAGAGTATCCCATGGTCTCCACTGTTGGTATGGGTAGAGTGATGACTGGCCTGCTCCCTACATGAGCTGTATTTGCCAAGCTTTATCTATCTTCTTAAAGGATAGTTTCCCTAACTTGTTATTAGCTTACAACTGACCAACCCTATAGTGACACTCAATGGGTGAAAATCGCTAAGGTATGAAACAATGGCTGTACACTCAATAAGAACCTATTTGTATACTCGCAGAACAAGTTCCTTTTGACTAAAATTATAGACCAAAGATACCATAGCTAATTTAGCCAACTATGTGATATTAGGTGGCTACGATCAATCAAGAATGACCTGACATGGTAAATGGGTTCCTAGATTGTCTATAGTGATCCATATTCCCATGGATACTAGTGTTGACCACTATAAAGATGCATTTTCTTAAGTTTCATACATCCCTATATTTTTGCTTTTTTTTACTTTATATTCATTTTACTAAATTATAATTGCTAATATGATATTGCTTCCTTTATTGATTATGTTTGTTTTACTTTATTTCTAGTTGTAATGGCCCTTAATCCACTACCTTTATTATTGGCTAAAAACATGTTGACCAGTAATAATTTCATCGAATGGAAACATGCATTCATGATTATGCTTACTGTTGAGGAACACATCCTAGTGTTTCATGAAAAATGCACATTGGATCAAAGAGATAGAGAATTCCAAAGTGAAAGGGACCATTATAACAAATGTCAATATTCGAATGAACTATCTTAACACTATTTCATGGCATTTATTATTATTATTTTGCTAGATTTAGGGTTAGTATTCGATAACCATAGAGATGCTATTGATATTATAGACTATTTAGAGGTATTATATGGGCTAAAAAAATATCAAAGCTAATCGTGACACAATCGGCACCATTCTGGACTTCAAAATGGCACCAACATCATTATTGGAAGTTCATGGGATGAAACTCTTGAGACTGGGGAACATGGAGACATTATGGAGCTCAGATCAGTGACACTATGTGCATCAGTATGATCATATCATCATTGCCTATCATCTTTAGGGATTTCATGATTAACTACATTATGAATATGAAGGATGATAATATTCCTAATCCGCTTAGGAATCTTTGCACTCATGAAAGCTTTATGAAAGCTGGAAAGGGAAGTGAAATGAGGGACATAGGTCATTGATGACCCTGATGAGGAGGTTGAAAACCCAAAATTCAAAGAAAAGTTTTTCCATTGTAGCAAATAGAATAAAGAAAGTATGGTACTTTTCTTTGAAACAAGTTTGGTGGACAAATCCGTTAATGCCAAGATAGTAAATTTAGAGCCATTATTCATCTTTGTACTTCTTTACAGGATTTTAGGAAGGCTGTGTAAAGGAGAATTCACGCTCATAGTAGGATATGAGAGTCAGATTCAACCGTTGTAGTGGGAGTAATTAAACTCTGTTTTTGGAAAAATAAATTTTTAATTTTAAATAATTGCTATTATGTACCTTGTTTAAATAGGAATTTGATTTCAATTTTTGCTTTGTCAAAACAATCATGCTTTACTTCTGTTAATGAAAAAGTTCTATTTTTAAATATAATGTTTTGATATGTTCTGGTGGTATTGAAACTATTCCAATTTAGTACATAATATTGAAACTGTGCAACAAGATGAACCAAGTCCTATGAGACAAAAGTTGCAAGATGACACATGTCTTTGGCTAGACGGGGTCATATTATCCTTAACAAGATGGAAAGGTTAGTAAAGGATGGACTGCTTTAGGAGTTAAGGTTTCAATTTATACCAACCATTAAGTCTTGTCTAGAAGGCAAAATGACCGAGAGATCTTTCTTGGCAAAAGATCATAGGGCCAAAGATTTTCTTGAAGTAGTACACTTAGAAGTATGTGCTCTAATGAATGTACAAGCATGTGGAGGATATGAGTATTTCATCACATTCATTGATAACTACTCAAGATATGGATATATATGCATACCTAATGCATTGTAAATCAAAAATCTTTGAAAAGTTTAGAGAGTTTCGATCGGAAGTTGAAAAATAATTGTGCAAGCAAATCAAAACACTTTGATCAGATCATGGAGAGGAATTCATTGATGATAAATTCAAGAGTCATATAAAAGACAATGAGATTTTGTAACAACTTATTACATAAAGGACACCAGAGTAGAATGTCATTGCAAAAAGAAGAAATAGAACTTCTACTTGGTATGATGAAATAAATGTTAAGTTATTCATCACTCTCAACATCCTTTTAAGGATATGATCTACAAACAGTTGTTGATTTGTTTACTTTAATTCCTTCTAAATCTGTACCTAAGTTACCATATAAATTATGGGTCAAGTGCAAACCTAGTCTATGCCATTTATATGTGTAAGGGTATTCGGCTCATGTTAAAAAGACAAAGAAAAATAAATTGGAACTGCATACTAAAGTATGCATTTTTGTAAGGCATCAGAGGGGAACATGTTATGGTTTCTTCAATAGTACTTTGGACAACAAAGTGTTTATTTCTACGAATGCAACATTTCTTGAAGAAAAATATATAAAGGACTACAAACCTCAAAGTAAAGCCATCCTTGAGGAATTATTAAGAGATGAGATCATCTCGAAGAGTCATGAGAACAGTGAGATCATTCCTATGAAACTAGTTGATAAAATGAGACCACACTTTTAGAACAACAATAGAGGATGCTATGTCGTAGTGCTATGTCGTAGTGCAAGAGTTGTGAGACAACCAAATCGTTACATTGGAATTCAAGAAGCCAATGTATCAGTATCTGATGATAATATCAATGATCTCATCTTCTACAGTCAAGCTATGATATATGTTGATTTTAAATCATGGTAAGATGCGATGAACCAAGAAATAAAATCCATTTGCACCAATAATATCTTAGAACTTCTTGATGTGCCTAAAAGGATTAAGCCTATTAGGTGCAAGTGGATCAATAAAAGAAAAGGAGCCAATGGGAAAGAATAGATTTTCAAAACAAGGCTTATAGCTAAGGGATAAACCTAGAAAGAAGGGATCGATTATAAGAAAACCTTTTATCCGGCAGCCATGCTTAAATCTATATGCATTCTCTTGTCCATTGTTGCATATTTCAATTATAAAATTTAGCAAATGGATGTCAAGAAGGCATTCTTGAATGGCCATCTTGAGGAGACCATTTACATGATAGAGCTAGAGGGGTTCATCGTGAAAGGGCAAGAGAAAAGAGTTTGTAAATTACAGATATCCATTTATGGACTCTAACAAGCCTCTAGATCATAAAACATTAGATTTGATCAAGCAATCAAGTGTTACGGTTTTGATCAAGTAGTAGATGAACCATATGTCTACAAGAAAATAAATGATAAGAAGGTGGTCTTTCTAGTACTTTATGTTGATGATATTTTAATCATAGGTAATGATATAGATTCATTAACAGCAGTCAAGGAATGGTTGGAAAAATAATTCCAAAGGCACTGTAGATGCTAGCTATGTTCTAGGTGTCCTACTCCTAAGAAACAAGAAGAACAAGTTGTTACCATTATCCCAAGTCTTGTGCATAGATAAAATACTTGAAAAGAATTATTATGAAAGATTCTAAAAAAGGCATATAACCTTTGAGACATAGAATAATACTTTCTAAGGAGATGTCTACCAAGACTCTTGAGGAAGTAGAAAGCATGAAAAAACATCCATATGCTTTAGTAGTTGGAAATCTTATGTATGCTATGTTATGTATAAGACTGGATATATGTTATGTGTAGGAATTATTAATCGCTATCAATCAAATCCAGGAGAAAAACTATGGGAGTTAGTGAAGCATATTCTTAAGTATCTTTGGAAAATAAGAAATTTTATGCTTGTGTAATATAAGTCAGATATCGCTCTTATTGGTTACATAGATTTAGATTTTACACGCACCAATGCCGTTTGCCATCTCGTTGGTTCCCTCACAGCTACACACGGTCTTCGTTTCGCCATTGTCAGTCCAGTCTTTCTTCCAATCCTTACCTATCTCGCATTGCTTTCCATTTCTTTTTATCATTCTATCAGCTAAATTTGGACTCTTTTTTTTTTTTGGGTTGATTTGCCATCTTCAAGGTTGTGGCGAGACTTAATGAGATTGTCGCAAAGCCGTTGCTAGAGGGAGCTTTGGCCAGTTTCAAGGCCTATTCTGTTGCTGAAGAGGATGCTGATGTATGTCCAATTTACTATATAATAATATGTATCCCCGCCCCCTAATATCCATCCATCAGCTTTGTTTTTGTTTTGTTGGAAACATGTCATGTGATTGATTATGGACATAGTCTATGAACTTAATAATTGCCCCATTGATAAACTAATACCAAAGGCAACATGCGTTTTGAAAGAGCTGAATATTTATTTCTTAAAGAGCTCGATTTTGTCATTTTTGCAGAGTTACATGCACATTAATTTGGTGCACCCTAGTAGAAACGATGGTTTAATTGTTCTATTTATTATAATGAATTTGTTTGTTAAAAGTATATATGTACATGCGTTCCTTTGGCTCGTACTCCTAGCAATTCTTACCCTAAAGCAGTTTTAGGGAGTAAGTGGACTCATTTCTAACGGGAAGCTTATTTTCTCAACTTTATGATGAAATCGTTATTATTTCTGCCACATAATGAATCTCTGAAATATTCCGTAACCATGTCATTTACAGTTTGAGTAATGTTTTTCTTTTTTTTCTCCACCATTTACAGGCACTTAGGTGAGAATGCACAAACGCTAGAGATGCACAACCACTTTAAGTCCTTCCTCCTTGGTCCGCTCCCCCACAAGGAAGAAAATGGCAACAACATCAATGGCCACAAGGTCCTTTGAAAGCTGGGTCTCGTGAAGGAGGCTAAGGAAAATCGAACTTCGGTGCCGATTTACTGAAACGAAATTCACCACAGAAACAAGTCATGGTGTTGTGAGTGCATGAGAGGAAATGCGGTTGTGGCGTTCAAAATAAAGGTTGTTTTCGGAATGTCCCTTCCAAATAAAAAATTCTAATAATGGAATGTGAAATGTGCAATTATGGAGAATCTATGAAATCCAGCCCATCTCTGCCACACCATCAATTCTTGGATTGATTTTTTTCCTACAAATCCTATCATTACACATAAATTCTTCTTATCTATATCTTTTTCAAAGTTTTCGGCATGTATCTGAACTCTAATGTGCTTAATCGCTTCTTCTAAACCTTTTTTTTTTTTGTCTTTCTAAGCTTAGATTGCTAACAGATGCAAATATGTTTTCCCTATATATGACATCTTTTAGGTCATACTTTTCAACAAGTAAAGGATAACTTTATACTGTCTACTAGTGATATGAGGAGTAAATAATGCAAATATACCGAATTAGAAGTCTTGGACCTAAACTGGACTTTTTCTCATCAATACGAGTAAATTTCAAGGAACAATTTAACAAAGCTAGAACTTGGAACATAAACACTATGACAAGTGAGGGTTTTATATTGTAAAATAGTTTTGCTTTATACTATAACGTATCAGAGTTTTACGATATAGAAATTGAAACTTTAGAGATAGAATTTGATTTTCAAACACACTAATAATAAAAATAAAAAATAAAAGAGTAAAGCAGGGAGGACTTTTTTTTTTATCTAAAAAGGAAGTGAAGACGTACGACTAGTTGTTGGGCGGCAAATGCCTTTACTCTTCTGCTGAAGTGTCGCAATAAAATGAACTACTGAAGAGAGAGAGACTACACCAGAGTAGTTATGTTACGGTTAATTTGGCATTGTTGTGTTTTGCTGTTGTTTTTGTTGTGATGTTGAGTGGACCAGAAGCAAGTAAGATTTGGGTAAATTCTTTTTCAAAGTTGTTGTGAATACTACAAGCAGAATTGCGTGTATTTAATAAAGTGTATATAAAATTTTATGGTAACGTATAATGATAAAAATATACATATTTTATTAAGCATGTTTACAATTTTAGTTTTTAATTTTAATTTTAAGGTTAGCATACATAATACTTATACATTAAAATATTAAAAAATATAACATTATTTAGAGAGATTGACCTTTTAATAATGGTGTTATTACTTTGCTAACTAAACCATGGATTTTTTTAATTCAACTAAATTAAGAAAATTGCTCAAAGAAAAGCACAACATTAAAAAACCATATTATAAATTAATTATCAACTTTGAGTATTGATGTTCTTTTAATTTATTATAGAAAAAATAGATAAATTAAAAATTATGTTAAAAAAACTTCTGATCTGTTTCTTAAATTTTCTTATTAGGTAACAATTTATAGAAACAACCTTACAAAAACAAGGTTTACCAAACACCACATAACTGTTGTAATAGGTTACAAAAGCTAAAAAATAATGCCCAACAACCCATAATAAGGTTGCTTGATTGTACAACACATCAATTTTATGGCATGTGAGATGAGAAACCAAGAGAGAGAGAGAGAGAGAGAGAGAGAGAGAGAGAGAGAGAGAGTCAGAGAGATTATATATATAAGAATAAATGAAAGCGTCTTCTTTAATCCCCCGATTCCATGATGGGAGAAATTTTTCCCGCTTAATCTTAAATCATTCACAACACTGACATGGCAACATAAACGAGGTCCAACGGTCAAATAATGTTGAAGGTTATATCAGGGGTATAAAGGATAGAGCAAATTTTATTAACCGGCATGAGGCTAGAGAAGGTGATTTTGGAAAGAAAAAAAAAAGGAAACAACGGTTTTTAACAAAGGGCCAAAATCTTGATGAAGAACTGGGAGGGCTGCACTTGTACTGTTATTTGAAATGAACAATCCGCAAATAAAAGATCTCCGTGAGACCGCTACTATCAAAACTAATATCCTGTATAATATCCTGTTTGACAAGTTCAATTTTAATCATAATCTCAATTATAGACAATATAAAACTTTCATATGTTAAAATAACAATAAAAAATTACTAGTGTAAAATTCTTTCATACTATAATAAAAATAGTTCTAAACACCCTATAATACAGCTTGAGGAAGGTATGTCATATAGAGCTTTGATTTTTTTTTTTTTTTTTTGACAATTTTCAAGATATGTTGTATCATCTTTATTTTGTATTGCCTTGTTTTTGTCCTCACCTTAGTCGATTTATCTTTTTTTTCTTAGTCAAAATCCATTATTACCTATCATATGCACATCAAGGGAAAATGGGAAAACAATTGCTCAATTCGATTCATGCAAAACAGTCAGACTTAAACAATTGAAACCAAGATGAACCGGGTATATAAAAAAAAAAAAAAAAAGCACAATTGACTACTAAATATTTTTTTTAAACTAATTGTAGTAAATATAAGGTTTTCAAAATATTTATAGTACATACCAGGTTATGGTGTAAATAATTTTTGTTTATATAATAAATAGATTTAAAGTGTAAATAATTTATTTACTTTCTATTTATAATGTGAATTATTTTTATTTATACAATAAATAAATTAGTCACACGGTAAATAAACTATTTACATTATAAATCTGTTATTTAGTACAAAAATTTTTCAAATCTGCTATTTTCATGAAAAGTTTCAAAAAATTTTTATTTTCCTTAGTCTCCCAAAAAGGCAAAAACAAAACAACTGTAGTAGAAGAAAAAAATAAACGGCCATCGGCAGCGTTGCAACTGGTACAAGGGACATTACTTGTAGTGCTTCTACATTACCTTACTTAATTTCAATATTGCCAAACACATGTTTGTCCCGAAGGAAATTACCATTCTACTCTAGTTTTTTTACTTTACCAACACTGTTCATTAAAATATTGTAGTTACTTTAGTAAAAAGCGGCCCCAAGAAAACGCATACGCTTCTCCGTTACAAAAAATTATTGAAATAACCGGTTATAACCGGTGCGCTCCTCCCTGAGCATCAACCATAATCCACCCTGAGCATCAACCATAATCCACTAAGTGTCAGATCTGAGGTGGGGAAAACTTACAACAAAATTATAGATGGATGCTGTAGAAAAAGCCATAAAGGGATTCTTATATATTTATAGTTTGTGGATTCCATGAACTTATTTTTGACTAAATATTAATTATTATAACGTTTTACAATAGGCAAACAACCAAGCAACTTCAACTTTTTTTTTTTTTTTTGTTAGATATTCACCAATTGATTTCAAATGATGATCTCTCTTTCTTAATTGATGAACTAAACCCAAGTAGGAGCAATTCAATCCAGGGTTTGTCTAAACCGGTCTCTCGTAATTCTAGTCAAATGCAACCTAGAAGTCTATTTTTTATAGGTCTTTTTAGGTGAAAGCTTTTATAGATGGTGTATGTGTTTTGAAATTGTTAGATACGATCAATATATATGTTTTATAAATCTAACCGTTGAAGATAGAAAGCTGGTTTTTTTTTTTTTTTTTGGGATTCTTACAAAGAAATGGCCTTTTTTCTTTTTAAAGGACTAGAAGTTGCTTAGGACACAAGCTAATTATGATTCGTGAAGTTGACATGGGCACAGCGTTGGCAAGCGCGTTCGTGATTCATGAAGTTGACTTGGGGCACAGGGTTGGAAAGCGTGTTCGAGCATGCAGAGAACCGTGGCATCCATTTTCACGTGAGCCGGCAAATTCGGTCAATTGTTGATAAGGGAATCCATAATTTGTTTCGCTGTCAACCCAAAAATTAACGCATGAGATGAGCAAGTGGTCCTAGCTTGTTTTTCAAGGCGACGGAGGAAAAGGTGAATCCCCAGTTTTCTTCCCCCAAGTATAATGGATGTGGATGGGCTCGATGTTGGAAGGCAGAAGGTGGAGGCTTTAATAGCGCCGACCAATTCAGTTCCTTTTTTTTAACGAGTGATTTTATTTAATCTTATAAAATTATAACATTATTTAGAATAAAATAGTAAACTTTAGTTTAAAATATATTATATATTATATTTAAGTTTATAATTTTATGAGTAATAAGTATTAACCTCGTAAGGATAAATAAGATTTTTCTTTTTTAATATACCAATCAATAAAATATTTTTCAAGGTATAACGACCCGCGTCCTATTAATTATGGCATCTCTAAATTTCTATACAAAAAAGGGCAAATATGGCATCTGCAAATTATCATTTAAATGCACACGTTTTCAAATTGAATATGATCATCACGTCAAATTGCTTAATTTTTTGTTTTAATCTATTCAAAAATACATCAATATCTCTCTCTCTCTCTCTCTCTATATATATATATATATATATTCTACGGAAATCATAGCTTTGTTTGAGAAATAAAGTTTTAACTCGCTACAGTATAAAGCTCTCATATGTTACAATAAAAAACAAAAATTTACTACAATATAAAATTTTTATATACTACAGTGCTTAAGTTTTAACTTTAAATTCTAACTTACTTTATAAAATAAGCGCATATCTCTGCTTGAAGTCAAGGCCGGCTCAGCACTTTGGGATGCCTTGGGCAAAACACATATTAAGGCTTAAAAGAGACATACATTTTGCACAGATAATTTTCTAATGTAAAAATGCCTATCATATATACTTCACATTAGATTCACACTTTATTTTGAAAATGTTTATGACTAAATATTACACTTAAATTTGACAATTTAATAACAAAAATTACATAATAAGAAGATGCTATAGGCTTTTTTTTTTTTTTTTTTGGGAAAAGGAATATGCTATAGATTTCAAGAAGAACAAAGTTATAAATCGGAATAGTATAACTTAAAATAAAAATCAATCTTAAATTCCTCTAGTTCTTAAAATTTTCAAAACATGATTTTAATATTTTAGAGAGAGTTAAAATAAAGAATAAGAAGTACTAAATAGGAATAACACATTAATTTAAAAGAAAAAAAGAAATAAGAAGTACAGAATAGGAAGAGAGGTATTAATAATTATAAATTAACTCATAATTAATTTATTTTGAATGATATTTATTACTCTATTAAACCAGTAATTCTACTTGTCCGAACAATATTTACAAGGATGGCAGTTGTGGACTAATAGATCCATAAATTCAAGGCCTAATAAAACCATTATATTAATTATACTCTTTAATTAATATATCTCTTTTATAAATTTCTAAGTTACTCTATTAAAAACTTGAAATTGCACTCTTAAAATTATATATATAATTACTCATACTTTAGAGTTATCCATTTGATATAGTCATTGCATGTAAGTAAATTATTCATAAATAATTTATAATTAGAGCTAAGTAACATCTGTTAACCTTTTAATTATTATTTTTATTTTTGAGTGCTATTGATTCTCTAATGAACAATAAATTCATGAACTAAATCACGAATTTAGCGCTCATACTATTTAAGACCTAAATTAATACTCAAAAGAATTATTTATTTGTTTCTTAGTATTAAAATTTCCTACTATGTATTTCACTATGCCTGAGAAATACAAAGGATAGGATTAGATTCTTGAATCTATAGTGAGTAAATCAAAAGACGTAATTCCATAAGTAGAAGTTTACTAATAACTCAAGATTAAGATTATATTATATATGACCATCGATTGATGTGATTAGAACTTGCTATATTTTACCAAAAACTATTTAGTCATTCTTATCATATGATGTCCAAGTCCTACATAATCTCATTATAAACAGTGCACTTATTTTTATGACTCACTACGTGAATGGTTCAAATAAGACCGTTCTATTTTTAATAAAAATGGCCTACACTATTAATATTCAATTAAAGATATCATAGTTTAATTTAATAATTAATTATATATCATTAACCGTTTTAATTATCATCTTTAAATATTATCCTCTTATATATAATATTTATATACAATATTTAAAGTCACATTAATAATTATGAAATTTTAATAATATTCATAAAATATTCAATATACACTCACATAAATATAATAAAAAATTCACTTATTTATTAATACTTACCTTACAAAACAATATATGCTTGAAGGGCGTCTATCCTAATACCTAAAGAACATAAGACAATTCACATAAATGCTATTTTTTAAACAACTTTTATTTATGCACAAAATGTAAAGGCGTTTATCCTAACTTTTTTTTCTCTCTCTCCCCCTCTCTCCCTCTCTTTCCCCATCTCTCCATCTCTCTCTCTTCTCTCTCTTTTTATATTCTCTCTTTCTCTTTTTCGTCGTCTCCGACAGCTTGTCTCTGGCTCCGGCGATGTCACCGGCGGCAAAAAAAAACTAAAAAGGAAATATTGAAACAACAACCACGATGACGATGATGCCTATTGAGGGAAGATTGTCAGAGCTCGCCTACACAGTTGACAGCAATGGCGACTGGACTGGATCTTGTCTTTGGCCGAATCCCGCCCTGCAACGACGTTGTCGGTCTCGTGCAATACCTATCAACCAGATTGAAAGAGAGAGAAACAAAGAGGAGATGCCACATCTCATTTTTCATCCCCGTGCTTGCAATGTTCATCATTGGAAAATGAGAAGCACCAGCTCTATGCGATCTCCAACATGAGATAGATGTTTGAGGTTAAGAAGTCTCGCGTGGATTTCAAGGGTTTTCAAGAGAAATCAAGAGCGAGAAATGAGTGAAGAGAAAATAAGAAAAGAAAGAGAAAAAAAGAGGGAAATGAAGAAAAGGAAAAAAGTGGCATTATTTTTTCAAACTTTGTTTTTTGTAGTATAAAAAATAGAAGGAAAAAAGATAGCATAACGTGTAATATCTGTATAGGGTGACTGCGGAAAATATCAAATTATTTGAAGTTAATGTCAAAGTTTTGAAAATATTTGTGATAAGCAGCAGATTTACGATGCAAATAATATATTTACTATACCAATAAAAAATATTTACATTGTAAATAAGAGGGTATATATATTATTTACATCATAAAATTATATATTGTATAAATAAGAGTGTAAATAAATTATTTACATCATAAATTTGACATTTACTATAAACATGTTCAACACCTTCGATTTATTATAATTAGTTTTGAAAAAGCGATATTTATTATAATTTTTCTATCTATATATTACATAGATAAGGTAGGGCCATGCCTAGTGGACCGCCGAGGCATCTTGCAACAATTACCCTAACGTGAAGTGACTCTCTGAGTTGCTTTAAGCATACTAAGTTGAGGCAAAATTGTCTTCCATTTACATGGTTGACAATGCTTGACTTTCGACGTTGCTTATTGACGAAGGATCTAAATCTGAACCAATGCAAGGATTTGAACTAACACAAATTTTGGGCTTTTATACTTCGTGCAGCCAAATAGTTGTGTTTGCTCACACCGTTGTCACATTGTTATGTCATCCATTGTTTCAATGTCTTGAGGGTTTAATCTAAGCTTGTGGATCGATTTTTATTTTTCCGCTCAAGATTTGGGTTGTTTGATGGTGACCTTTGGTGGTCTTTAGCCTCTA
>CAMOHE010044201.1:15404-30339 GCA_946598075.1 Artocarpus hirsutus | reverse complement strand
AGGTTTGAAAATTTTAGTTTTTCGCCTAAATTTAACCTTCGTGAAAGATTAAATTTTGGCGACTACTAAAAATATCAAACATGTACAACATTTTACGACGGTTTTTACTAAAAACCGTCGTGAAAGGCCTTCCACGACTGTTTTTATAAAAACCGTCGTGGTAGCTCCCGCCACTAACATGACGGTTTTCGTCTTCGCGGGCGTAACTCGCCGCGTTTTTTTTTTCCTTATCACGACGGTTTTTGAGAAATGGTCGTTAAATAAATGTCGTATAATCTCAAATTTGTTGTAGTGTATATTATTTACATCATAAAATTATATATTGTACAAATAAGAGTGTAAATAAATTATTTACACCATGAATTTAACATTTACTATAAACATGTTCAACACCTTCTATTTATTATAATTAGTTTAAAAAAATGATATTTATTATAATTTTCCTATCTATATATTATATAGATAAGGTTGGGCCATGCCAAGTGGACCACCGAGGCTTCTTGCAACAATTACCCTAACGTGAAGTGACTCTCTGAGTTGCTTTAAGCATACTAAGTTGAGGCAAAATTGTCTTCCATTTACATGGTAGACAATGCTTGACTTTCGACGTTGCTTATTGACAAAGGATCTAAATCTGAACCAATGCAAGGATTTGAACTAACACAAATTTTGGGCTTTTATACTTCGTGCAGCCAAATAGTTGTGTTTGCTCACACCGTTGTCACATTGTTATGTCATCCATTGTTTCAATGTCTTGAGGGTTTAATCTAAGCTTGTGGATCGATTTTTATTTTTCCGCTCAAGATTTGGGTTGTTTGATGGTGACCTTTGGTGGTCTTTAGCCTCTACTGCTAAATTGACAATTTTTTAGATCTAGCCGTTGAGATTAGATTTCCTAAAAGTCTTATATAAGGGGTTTAAAAAGCACTTTTTTTTTTCCATTTCTACTTTGATTTCTATGCCAAAATTCTACCTAAATTTCCTCAGACTTCCTCCTTCACAATTTCTTACTTCTATAACTCGAGTTCTTGCATCCAAAGTTAGGTTTCCACTTTCTAGAGGATTTCGGACCTCCGTTTGAAGATTTTTCGAAGTTCATTCTAGGTCCAAATTCTTCCTCTTCCTTATTCTGTTATTTTATGTTTTTTTTTTTTTCATGCTTTTTCATTCACTTCCTAAAAAAAAGGTTAGAGATAATTAAAAAAAAACATTAAGGTAGAAAGCTTACTAAAATCCATGAGAGCATTTTAGTACATTTTCTAAGCTGTTTGGCCCATTTCAACTCTTAATTTTTTTTTTTTTTTTTGGTTGAATGGGTCCACTTCATGTTGAAGGGGTCGACTTTGTATTCATTCAAGTGTTGATAGACTTGGGACTTTATCCCTCGACGGTAAAGACTTGGAGTCAACCTTTTACCTAGGGAGATTTTAACCTCACTTTTTCTTTCCATTTTTCCTTCATACTTGTGATTTAATTACTATTTAGTAAATCTTAATTATTGTTAGATTTTCATTGACTTTTTTTTTTTGCATATTTGCAGGTATTATTTAGTTAGTGGTTTATTCCAATATTCCTTAAAATTAGAACTGTAAACTCTTTTTTCTTTTCAATATAATTAGGGTATTCAGGAATATAAAACTATAAAATTGTAGTTCCGAATTAATTTTGTTATAATACTTCCTCTCACAATCTTTATTTTGAACCAATTTTAATTTAAACTTTTGGTTTGAACTATATTCTAAAACGCCTTAAATAATCTTTACTTAATTTTTTGTTACTAATGTATAAATCTAGTTACTAACATAGTAACATGAATTCAGGCGCGCAAATATGTTGAGAATAAAGTTTCTCAATTTAAGCTTGATTTTATATACAAATTAGAGCAAACATATTCAAATATTTCTCTTCCTTATGTCACCATCCTTTCTCGAACTACATGAAGCTTCCAAGCACTTTCCGATTGGTACATGCTTTCCTTTTTCTGTCACGTGTAATGTAAATTTATCAAGAGATCAATATCATGTTTATATAGATCTTGGTGATTTATTGGATGAAGTTTTTCTTCAACTCCAATGTATGAAGTACAGTTGTCATCTATTGTCTTGATTAATGAAGTATAGTTGTCATTTGTTTATACATACCAACGTGATAAGATTTGGTCTAAATAAAAATTAGTTTAGCCACTTGGAAAAGGCGTTAAAATAGACAATAGATGAGATGGTCGGGTTTGAGTGCAAGCTGTTTACCACTTACGAGAACTAGTGTTTAATAGCAGTCTTCCATTAACCATTAACCCTCTTAAATTATTATTATTATTAAATTAATTACATAACTATACATTTTAATTTTAACTATTTCTCAATTTATCTCCTGTTTTAAAAAACTAAAAATATATCTTTTGAATTAAAAAAAAACTTATTTTAATTTTATTCCTCGTAGACTTTTTGGACAAAAATATGAAGATAAAACAAAGATACCCTTAATTAGATCAAGTTTATTTTTAAAATATATTTTTTTCTTGAAAAATTTTTTAAAAAATATTTTAATATTTAAAGAGTTATAAAACTTACAAACTTTTTCTTGAAATTTGATGTTTTATTTTAGGAGTTTTTATGTTTTTATTTTCATGAGATATTCTTCATAATTGTTTAAAGATAATTATGCTTTTACTCAATTTTTTATTTTTATAATGATGAAATTGAAACAAATTTTTTAAATTTAGAGAATACTTTTATAGTTTTTAAAAATAAAGGACAAATTGAGAAATAATTAAAAATAGGTAATATAATTTATTATTATTATTATTATTATTTGCTAAATAGCCCTCTAACTTTTCACAAAGGAAAAATTCATAAGTACTATCTTTTATAATTGTTATTTTATTTCGGTCATACATGTTTAAAGACTTATTATGTCACTAAAAATTATACTAATAAGATTTTTTTTTCATATCCTACCAAAATATTTTTATCCTCAACAAAGATATATGATAATCTGCAGCTCCAATTGTCTGAAGCCACTGGTGAAAAATATCCTATTAGAATATTCTTTCTCTTAATAAAAATAGCCGGTCATCTTCGTCTTCTATCGTCGAAAGCTAGCGACAAACATATGATAGTGAGACACCTTTTTTTTAATATTCAACGGAAATATTTTTCACTCCTACAGTCGTAAGTCAAGGTCACACTTTTCGCAGAAGATATAAGTTTTACTCAGATATCAAGTCTAGTTTTAAGTGTCTTATTAATTACATCACACCACTCGATTTAAAACATTGAAATGCTTTTAAATTAACTTTGGGAGTTTAATTTCTTAAACTCTTAAATAACACAATATAATATATTATAGTTGGACATTGTTTAGGATGTTAAAATTAGATAGGGAATTCAAATCCATTAGTTTAAGAACCTTTGTTATTGCGAACCTACATTGAACTAAGGAAGTAAAAAGTTTCTATGAAAAAGAAATATTTTTTGATAGCATAGTTAAGTGATTTAATCTTGGATTTTTGTTTTATTTTGTTTTGTTTTGTTTTGTTTGTGGGACTAAATTTTGGACATAGTATTCTTGCTGGCGGAAACTTAATTCCTCACATAGGGAGAGGAATCCAACTGTTAAGACTATATATTAGCTTTCAAATAAACATAATAGCACTCGCATAAAAGTGAAACTTTGTTAGGTGGATTTTTTTCTTAAAAAAATTAAACTTGTGATATCATCTACAATTTTTCTTACCTTAACGAATGAAATACAACCTTTTAAAATAAACTAACGGACATTTGCCAATTAGATAACGGCAAATTTACTGTCATGTCGCTCAAAAATTAAAATTACAAAAATGTAAGGTCATTTGGAATTTAGGAGTTCTTCTTGGAAAACATTACTGCACGTAAAAGTAATGGTATCATAGCGTTTTCGACTTCTTTCTCTCCGAGAACACAAAAAGGTTTCCTGCATCGCCTCCGGGTGCATCGCCAGGCTCCCGGCCCTAAAACTTGGTACATGGTCTCGTCTCATCATGGCCTTCCTCGTGATGGTGGTTCTGTTTGAAGTAGTGTCTTTGATCGTGCTAATCGTGCTTGGTGTGGAGGCATATAGTTATTCATTTCTACAGCTGTTTTCTACGTGTCTGTCGCCAGGTGGCCATGCTTCTGTTGGGATTTGTTCCGCGTGATGGCGACCTTCTTGTGGAGGCAGCATTCTCGTTTTTCGGCAGCATTCTGTTGGGATGTGTGATGTTCATGTATTGCAGTTTGACGGCTTTTTTCTTGACCTCGCCTTATGTCTTTTAACGCCTTCCGGCTTCTAATTGCCTCTTCGCGATCGCCTTTGGTGTGGTTTTTTTAGGGACTATACTTAGTTTTGTGTGTGTTTTTTAATTGTAATAATGGTGGTTTTTATCCCACTTTGTTAGTATTATTTGTTAGAGAGATTGTAATATGTCTCTCTCAATTCAGAGATCAAAATGACACAAGTTTGCATAAAAAATACACATTTTTCATGTGTTTTGAATCAACTCGGGGTGTCGCGATGCTCAATTTTGAGGCGGTGGCACTCGAATTATGAAAGCTGTAAATTTGGATGGTGCTGGGTGTGTGGCACCTGGGCGTGGGGCTACCTAGCCGCAGACACTCGGCGCTACCCCTTAGGCATCATGGTGCCTATCATTTTACAACACAAAATATTGTGGTTTTGTTATCAGTGTCGTGACGCCTATAAGTTAACGCTACAGCTCCTGCCTGTGCTAATATGTGTTGGAAAAGTATGTTTTTTGAGTTGTTTTGAACCGGTGCATTTATTGATTGTATTTTTCATATAAACTGGAACATTTTATTAGCAATAGACATATCCGTTGTAATAGTTGTGTTGATATATGAAAAGATACTTTTATAAATGAAAAGATATCTTTTACAAATGAAGAGGTACCTTTTTGTAAAAGATTGTATAGATTGAACCGGTTACGTCCATTCATGAAATAGCACATCTGTTATTATATAAACTTTAGAAAATTTATAGATTTCATTTTTTTTTGTTTTGGAACACAATATTATTGCTAGATATTATGTTCAAGGGTTTATTATATCTTGTGGGTAATTTGTTATAAAACTCATTAGTAAATTTTAAGAAGTGAGGGCAAATAAAACCTTTAAGGAAAGTATCCTTATACGCCTCAATCCCATTTTTATTTCTAGAAATTCATAGCCTCCATCTTTTGTCTTACTTACAATCACAACAACAATCTTAAATATTTTATTCTATTCCAATAGAGGTTGAAAAGAATATGTCATCTTTGCTCAACCCAAATGTTCAACTTGATCGTTTTGATGACACAAACTTCATCCACTGGAAGGCAAAGTTGTTCATCCTACTCACCATCCTCAAGATTACACATGTTCTTAATCTAAAGTTGGAGTCACTTCCAGAATCAAAGAAGGACGATTCTGACGAAGTCAATGTGGCTACGAAGAAGTGAGGAGATGATGAAGCCATGTGTTGGGGACACATACTTAACACTTTCTCTTATGGGCTTTATGATCTCCACAACTCAATGGTGTCTTCTGTGGAGATATGGAATGCTCTCGAATACAAATACAAAACCAAGATGGAAAGTTCAAATAAATTCCTAATTCTGAAAATTTTGGAATTTATTATGGTTGATTTGAAGTCTATTTTAGACGAAATACATTAATTTCAAGTCATTGTTACTAATTGTCATGAATTAAAATTTTAGATTTCTGAATTATTTCAAGTGGAGGCCATTATTGCTAAATTACCCCAAAGTTGAAAAGGTTATAGAAAGAAACTCTTTCATAGGAGACATGACATAACCTTAGAGGAATTGAAAAAACACTTAAGGATCAAGGAAGAGACATAAGTCTCGTGATCCTAAGGGCAATAGATTAGATTCCTCTACAGTTAATGTTGCTGAGACTAATAAGTTTTTGAAGAACTTCAAAGTCAATAATGAAAAGAAGTTCAAGAAGTTCAATAATGGCCCAAAAAGTTTTCTAGAAGTTGGTTTTTTTGTGGGAAGAAGGGCCTTTGCTAAAATGATTTTAGGTACAAGAATAAGACAGAGGAAGTTAACTCCAATAAGGCCAATTTCATTGAAGAGAAACTCGAAGAGATAAGTGTTATGGTCTCGGAGATGGAAATTGGTATGATCACCGAAACCAACATAGCTACCACAAAATCTGCTGATTGGTGGCATGATTCGGTGCCACCATTCATGTTTGCAATAATAAGGAAGGGCAAATGGAAGGTCAAATGGTTCTCACTAGAAGTCATGATGCAATGGTGATTGTCAAGAAGGGTGTGGTGGAGATTAACTTTACTCACAATCCTGATATAAGGAAGTACCTTGTGTCTGCAAGTCTAATGTGTAAAAATGGGCTTAAGATTGTACTTGAGGGCAACATATGTATTATATCTAACAATGGGGTATTTGTGGAAAAGCCATATTCTTGTGATGGCATATACAAACTAAGCATTAATAATAATAAAGTTATGAATTACTTATATAGTTGATTCTTTTTATGTTTGGCGTGCTTGTCTAGCGCATTTAAATTTTAGACTGTTGAAATACATATCTAAATATAGTTTGATTAATTGCAAAGATTAAAAAACACAATAAGTGTGAGATTTGCATACAAGCAAAAATGACTAAGAAACTATTTCCTGAAGCCAAACAAAATACTTAAATATTGGACCTAATTCATACCGATATTTGTGAGTATAATGGAATTTGACAAGAGAAGAAGAAGACACTCTATCACTTTTATCGATGATTTTTTAAGATACACATATATGCACTTGATTAGAACAAAAAATGAGCCTTAGATAATTAAGTTTAAACTTTTCAAGGCTGAAGTTGGGAACTAAAAAGATAGAAAGATCAAAATGGTTTGAAGTGATAAAGGTGGTAAATATTTTTCAAATGAGTTTGATGCCTTCTACGAAGAGCATAGTATTATTCACCAAAAGTCAGCCCTTTTTACTCCTTAACAAAATGGTTTAGCAGAAAGAAAAAATAGGATCTTTATAGATATTATTAATTCTATACTTTTTAATACTAAATTTCCAAATAATTTATGGGGGGAGGGGGAGCTCTACTTACTACATGTCATGTTCATAATAAGATTACATCTCTAAAAACACGTCTCTTTATATGAAATGTGAAAAGGAAGGAAACCAAACTTAATATATTTGAGGGTATGTGTAGGGCTGTTTAGTCTTTTATAGAGTGTATGATCCTAAGTCGTCAAAGTTAGGGCTAGAAGAATTAAATCTATTTTTGTAAGGTATACTGAAAATTTTAAAGCATATAGATTGTTAAATCTAAATTGTAATGATATTGTGGAATAAAAAGATGTCGAATTTATTGAAAATAAATTTAGTATTGATTCTACCTTTGAATTAGAATCTAATGTTAATTAATCACGCGACTGTGTACCTGGTATCACAACTAATAATAAAAGAAAAAAGTCTATGACATCTTTCGAGTCGAGGAGAAGTCAATGTGAAAGAAAAGAAAAGAAAAGAGTTTAACACTCGATTTTATTTCACTTAAGCTTGAACCTTCTTGGTTAAAGGAGAGAGAAATGGTATACTTAACAGAATACCTTTGTTGCTATATGTTGATTGACGTTTAGTAAAGCCATGTCATCTAGAGATGCCTCCTTTTGGAGAGAGGTTTTAGATGATGAAATGGATTCAATAATTTCCAAACAAACTTGGGTCTTGGTTGATCTCCCTCAGGGATCCAAAACTGATAAGCAACAAATGGGTATTTAGAAGAAAGTACAATACCGATGAGTCTATGCAAACTTTCAAGACTAGATTAGTAGCCAAGGGCTTTAAACAAAAGTGTGGTATATATTACTTCGATACCTATGCTTCGATACCTAGATTAACATCTATAAGAGTGTTATTCGCAATTGCTTCAATATATAATTTGCATATGTACCAAATGAATGTAAAGACAACTTTTCTTAATGGTGATCTTAATGAGGAAATCTATATAGAACAATCTAAAGGGTTTGTATTGCCTGGAAATGAGAAAAAGTTTTGGAAGCTAGTCAAGTTGCTTTATGGATTAAAGCAAGCACCAAAACAGTGCCATGATATTTATTCTCATGGTTTTAAGCTTAATAATGGGGAAAAATTCATATATTTTAGATTTACAAATGATTCTGGTGTGATTATATGTTTGTATGTTGATGATACAAATAAAAGGTAAATGATACTAAAAGTATCTAACTTCACAATTTAAGATGAAACATCTAGGTGAGGTAGATACTATCTTAAGTATGAAAGTGAGGAAACATAATGGGGGTTACTCATTGTGTCAATCTCATTATATTGAGAAGATGTTTCTTAAATTCAATTATTTGAATTTTAAAGAAGCTAATACCCCATATGATTTTAATATTAAATTACTAGAAAAGGCTGGTCGAGTGGTAACACAGCTAAAGTATATTAGTACAATTGGTAGCGTGATGTATGCTATACATTGTGCAAGGCCAGACATTACTATTGTGGTATGCAAGATGTCAAGATTCATGAGTAACCTAAGTGTTGAACATTAAAATACAATTGGAAGAATACTTGGTTATCTTAAAAAGACCATTAATTTGGGTTTGTTTTACAATGATTATTTCACGGTACTTGAAGAATACTTGGATGCTAGTTGGCTAACCAATGTAAGTGATAATAATCCACATCTAGTTGGGTTTTCACAGTTGCAGGAGGAGCTGAGTCTTATGCTTCTAAGAAACAAATATGCATAACTCACTCAATGATGAAAAGTGAGTTTATAAAATTTACGGCTACATGCAAAGAAGCAGAATAACTGATATTGAGTTGTGACTACAACTGATGCCATCTATTTCTTTATACTGTGATAGTAAAGCTACATTGTCTAGAGCTTATAACAAAGTGTATAATGGAGTCTAGACATATTAGCTAGAGACATGAATATGTGAAACAATTAATAACCGATGGTATTATTAATGTTGTTTATGTTAAGATGAAAAACAACGTAGCGGATCTCTTGATAAAAGGTCCTTCAAAAGACTTTTTTAAGGATACATCTAGTGGAATAAGATTGAATCCTTTATATGAAAGAGTCACGGGTGATAGTAACCCAAGTATGTAATAGTTAAATGGGGAAGAGCTATGTGACTGAATATTTATTTGTCCTTTCCATGATGTTCGTGCAACTAGCTACAATGTTGAGTTTAAGTATTTACTCTTAATAAAGTTTGTCTTAAAGTAGCTAGAGACATTATTTGAATCCAAGATGTAGTCTTGTAAATATTCATGAATCCAAGATAGAGCACAAGATCAGAATAATGCTTAGTGCTTGAAACATATTTTGAAATCCAGGATAGCTCATGATGTATTTCCTGTATTTAATTAAGAGACAAAGTTCAATGCAAAGTACACTATTGTGTTGTGAATACTTTGAAGTATATTCTTTAATTGAAGGTTAAAATTAAAAGATAGCTTCTTTTATGTGTGATGAATATGGAGAAATATTACAATCTAGTGAGAGATTGTTAAAGAGATTGTAATATGTCTCTCTCAAATGTTAGAGATAAAAAATCAAACCGGTTTGCATGAAAATACACATTTTTTATGTGTTTGCAATCAGGTCGGGGAGCTGTAGCGCTCAATTTTGAGGCTGCGGCACTAGAATTATGATAGTTACAATTTTGGGACAATGCACCCACCACAAAATTTTGTGTTGTAAAACAGTAGGCGTCGTGGCGCTCACCCATATTGATGTGTGTCTGAAAAAGTGTGTTCTTTGAGTTGTTTCAAACCAAAATTTTATTGGTTGTATTTTTCCAAACAAACCTAAGCACCTATTAGCAACAGACAGATTTATTGTAATAGTAGTTTTAATACATGGAGAGATACTATTATAAATAAAGAGATACCTTTATAAATAAAGAGGTGCCTTATGTATAACATTGTATAGATTGAATCAGTTACGTCCATTTATGAAATAACACTTCTGTCATTATCTAAACTCTAGAAAATCCACAGATTCTATTTATTGTTTTGAAACACAATATTATTACTAGATGTTGTGTCTAAGGGTTTGTTATATCTTGATAAGTAATTTGCGATAAAACTCGTTAGCAGGATTTAAGAAGTGAGGGCAAATAAAACATTTAAATAAAGCATTTCTATATGCCTCAAACTCATTTTCATATCTCAAAATTCATAGCTTCCATCTCTTGTCTTACACACAAATTCACCAACATTATTTATTATGTTTTTTAGTGTTTGATTGTTCATTAGGCTTGTGTCTTTCGGTACCAGGTGTTGTTGTGTTATGGGCTTCTTATTATAATCCATCAGACTTTTCTATCAATTATAGAGGATATTTGTCAAGAGTCATGCATCTTTGATCATTCGCATACTTTGTTCCAGTTTCAAAACTCATTACATGATTATTCCCATTGAGCATTTTATTTAAATTTACTAATAGAATCGGTTGTTTATCTAAATCGGAATTTTCCTTTTGAGTGTGGTTATGAGTTAAAATTGGTGTTTAATCTAGAATATTTATAATTACTAACTCACTTCTTTAAACTTGAATTTCGAGAATAGATATGGAATAAAAAACCAAACATGGTTATTATCTCCCTTTTTTTAAAAAAAACACTAAAGTTATCATTTTGAATTAATAATCTTTTGTTTTGTTTATTTGCTTCCTGAAAGCGATGAAATAGAAGGGCATGTTCCTAAAATTATGGGAATGTTTGTGAATTTAGTACAGAACACCACCAGGTCAATATTATCTATGGTATCCAATATGGTGCGTTACTGAAATACGAGTTTTCATTTTACATAAGTAATACACACACACACACACACATGTCCCCTTAAAAAATACGACTTTGAGTTTTTTTAAAATTATGTTTTAAAGTTTACTTATAACTGCAGTAAACATGTCACGTGATTTTATTTCTTGGCTTCAAAAGTAGAAAGGTCACGAGGTTGACATAAGAGAATACCTTCCCCAGATTATTTAAAAAGAAGAAGAAGAAAGAACACCTGCCCCAGCCAGATCCTGACAGAGCAAGTGTAAGGAGCTTTTTAAACAAGTCTGGGGACTTCTCCTGCAAAATTCTACAGATAGTGTATGTTTAAAATTGTTAGATTTAGCTAAAATTATTTTTTTTTTTACAAGTTTCACGAATTAAAAACAAGTAGATATCTTTTTTAATACTTATTAGATAAAATTTCTAGACAAAAAAAAAGAAATAAGATCTTCTATGGTAGGATCACATTTCAATAATTTATGTTTTTACCTATTAGATCTGAATCATATTAAAAAAATATATGAAGAAAAAATAGTTATTGATATAGATCTAAAATTTGAAAAACATTGAATTATAAGCATCTATAGCAATCCTATATCTCTTGTGTTTGAAAAAAGTAATTAAACTTCTTCGTTTGAACAATTTATAATATAAATCGCTTATATATTACAGTTTAAAATAAAAATATATCACAATACAAATATCTTTTATTGTGTTAAGTTCCAGAACTCGTTTGCCAATGCCCTGTAAAAATCTCATCTATATATATATATATATATATATATATATATATATATTTTTAATGGGTTGAAAAGATAATCCCATGTTCACAATTTTTGTATCTTTTTTTTTTCCCTGCTGAAACAAGTTTTGTATTTTGGAAGGTTGACATGATAGACCCGATCCAACTGTGTCAAGGATTCCTTGTCACGTTGCAGGGTTGTCTCGTCTTTAATAATAAATTCGACAAATAAGACAAAAGATTCTTTGCTTGGAGAAGAAAAACAAAATTTATATCCTTTTGCTTTGTAATTCTTTTGGATTTTGTTCTTTTTTGATTCAATAAAACGAAAATGTTCTTTCACGAGGTGAGAATTACAAGTCTACTTCCCACAAAATAAAAAAAACAAGAATCACACATTGTTAGGGTATTTTCCACTCCACCAATGCAAACGTAACGTGTGTCATCTAGCTCAGAGAAATATCAATGCTCAACCAAAAACCTCGATCCAGGAAGCCTAGTGATTGTAGCCTCAGTCGTTGTACCCTAAAGTGCTCGAGGGTTTCCTTCGAGGAAGAAGTCGAGATGATCACATAAACTCGCACTGTTCGACGGTGGTTGTAACCATTTGTGTTTAAAAGTGGGTAGAAATTAATAATGAGAACTATTTTTATTGTAGTGTGTGAGAGCTTTATATTATAGTAAATTTTTTTATTATTATTATAGTATGTAAGAGCTTTATATTGTTTATAACTGAGTTTCTGGTGGAAACCGCAGTTCCTATCATTTTTTTCAAACACCCGGTTAATTTTCATCGCAAACTTAATCATAAACAATATAAAGATTTCATATGATACAATAACAATAAAAAAAATTACTACAGTATAAATTTCTCATATGCTACAATAAAAATGATTCTAACCACTGGTTCGCACCTTTCTCTCAAACATCCTCTAAGAAACTAAAGTAAATCTTGTGTGATGGGAAACGTGACTATGTCAAGGCGACCAATCTTGATATAATACGTGACCCATGTATATCTAAATCACTAGAAAAAACATGGGAAGGTGAATCCCGTGAAAAAACAAAAAGAAAAAATAAAAAACATTTAGGATGGGAGACTCAAGATTTTAAAAGAAAGAATTAGGTATCAAAGATTAGATAATTGATGAGACAATTATCAGATCTTTAACAATCTGACTATAAACATAATATTTGAAGAAGAAAGAGAGACTTCTTCCAGCTCGTTCTACTTTTGGGCACTTTTTACTTTTATTCTTCTCTACTATGCTTTAAATATTTTCATAATTGTTGGGCTAATCTTTGGAGTGTCCTGTAGATTCATTGGCGAGGAAAAAGAGGCGACGGAGCTCAAGTTATTTCACTAGAGGTCATGGTAGTAGGTAAGAAGGAATTAATGTTTGAAAATCCGGCCAAACGCACGGGTCTGTAATACGTAGTAGTTGTTGGTTTTGTTGAGTCCTGTTCGAGCAAAAAGAAAATTTCCTTTTTCTACTTTCTATTTTTTTGGGGTAGAAATAGTATTTTTTAGCACCTCTATTTTTTTTGGGTACTCGGCATATTATATAATTTTAGTTTTTATTTAATATTTTTTTGAAAGTATTATTTTATTATTTTATTATTTTATTATTTGAAAAGCATTTGATAATTTTATTAAAACTTTATTATTTAGAAAAAAAAAAATACTATTGTGGTACCTTGATCCATTTTGTAGAGTGCAAAAGGTCAGTTCCATCGCCAAGTGTATGTCATATTTTTGAAGAAGCCAAAGGTGCCCTGTTTCAGCTGCTTTTTTTTTTTTTTGTGTTTTTTTTTATTATTATTTTTTATTTTTTTAATTTTTACACAGCCTGTTTCATCTGATTAGACAACCTGTACAGCAATTTTGGGCCCATTTTCACTGACTCTTTCTGTCCCGTTTTGCTAATTCCCAACAACAGTCATGGCTTATTTCACCCCTCTCTTACACCTCATGGATTCTCCCTCGCGCTCTGTCTCTCTCTCTTTCTTTTTGTCGTCATTCTCTCTCTCTCTTTCGCGTTACAAAAAATTTCCTCTCCCGAGGGAAAAGTTTATAATTTTCTTTTTAAAAACCATAGGTTTTTATATACTACTGAGTTGTATAATTTTATCTTTTAATTTTATTTAATTTTTAATTTATTTTTTTACTTATAAATATATTTTTTAAATTTAAAAAATTAATTTTAATTTTATCTTTTATAGATTTTATATACAGATAAACATGATAATAAGGCAAAAATATTATTCATTATACCAAATTTATTTCCTAAATATATTTTTTTCTTAAGAACATTTTTTGTAAATTATTTTAATATTAAAATGTCATAAAATTTAATATTTGTTTAAAAATTGTTGTTGTATTTTAAGATTTTTATGTTTTTAAATCTACAAAAATGTTTTTTATATTTGTTTAAAGATAGTTATATTATTTTGTCTAATTTATTTTTATAAAACAAGTTTATAAAATTTTAAAAATAAAAAAATAAATTATTAAATTATTAAATCTATAAAGTATAATTACGTAATTAGACTGTTACATGTGTTATTATTATTATAAAGTGATCCTTAGTTGTCATTATTTTGATGGGATGGTTTTGGTTTGCTTTTCTTCCGCTGGATTTCAGGCTTCTCAGTTTTACCTCGCATACCCGACCACTTTCTTCCCTTTTGTTTGCTTCCGTCTGTTCTCTAGGCTTTTCTGAGGATTCCGATTTCCGTCTTAAACCACTTCGGATTCAAAACCATGTTTGGTTTTTCATTCCATTTCTGTTCTTGAAATTCAAGCTCAAAGAAGTGAGTTAGTAATTATAACTTTTCTCTGTCATGTTATTTTCAGTCTTTTTCTTGCAAAACACGTTCCTTTTTTTTATTTTTATTTTTCCTTTCTAATTGTTGCCATCAGAAAGAATGAGATAGCTTTGATGGGGTATTTTGGATCTTTTTCATGAATAAAGTTGGATGACTATCACATGCGTGGTCTTCTGGCACCTTCTGTGTTGGATAGACGTCTCTTCCTTCAGACCACTTGATGATGAATACGAGGTAAGAAATCCAAAAATAATCATTCTAATCTATAATTTTTCATTGTTTCGATTCGTCTTCATAATTTTCCTTCTGGGTCATGCAGATTCTCGTGTTTTATTTCATGGACGTATTAGATTGATTATTTGGCTTACTGGGTATGTAAAAAAATTTTCCCCCTCCAAATCAAAGCAATATTGATGTGTTTTTGTCGACAAAATCATGAATCAGATGTCCTTAGATTGATGACAGGATTCCGTGAGTTGAAGAAATCTTCAATGGAAATCTCTTTTAACTGTAAGCCATCGAAAAT
>CAMOHE010044201.1:0-15384 GCA_946598075.1 Artocarpus hirsutus | reverse complement strand
GTCCCGAAACCCAGCTGGGCCACTTCGGTGGTGAATATTTGGTTTGCCCGAGAGAATTAAAAAGGTACTCTTGACAAACTATTTTCAATGGAATTTTAGTAAATGTAAATACATATTTGATTTGTTTAATTATTTATTTATTTAAAAAGTTTTATTAGAATATTTATTTGTTTATTTTTAAAAATGTAGTCCTATTGAGCCTTTCGGTCACGTTTTTATTTGTTTTAAAATCTTACCCATAGGTGGACAACAGCTTAGGATCAGAGAAGAGTCCGCTGACCGGACTTACAATCAGTAGAAGATTTGGGTAGGTTGTACTGTAGCAAGTAAGGCATGTAAACTCTTAACCTTTCTTTTCATGGACTGTGGTTGTATTGCAACATTGTCAGTGCTACATGTGTGTGCACAATATGTGGGCCAGTGAGACCTGTACACGTTTCACCTCATATTTAAATGTTTTAATGTTCTTTTTATTTGTTTAATTATTATGATGGTTTATTTTATTTCCTCAAATTATTCTATTTGAACGATTTTTAAAATTTCCTCATTTTTATTTATAAATCTAATTCTTAAACCTAATTTTTAACTAAATCCTTATTTAATTATCTTAATTAAACCACCACGTCACCTCCCGTACTCCAGGGCGTGACAGTTTTGTAATTGTAATAATGGTGGTTTTTACCCCACTTTGTTAGTATTTTTTGTTAGAGAGATTGTAATATGTCTCTCTTAAATTAAGAGATCAAAAATGACACAAGTTTGCATAAAAATACACATTTTTCATGTGTTTTGAATCAACTCGGGGTGTCGCGATGCTCAATTTTGAGGCCGCGGTACTAGAATTATGAAAGCTATAAATTTGGGTGGTGCTGGGTGTGTGGCACCTAGGCATGGGGCTACCTAGGCGCAGACACTCGGCGCTACCCCTTGGGCATCGTGGTGCGTATCATTTTACAACACAAAATATTGTGGTTTTGTTATCAGTGTCGTGACACCTATAAGTTGACACTACAGCTCTTGCTTGTGCTAATATGTGTTGGAAAAGTATGTTTTTTGAGTTGTTTTGAACCGATGCATTTATTGATTGTATTTTTCATGTAAACTTGAGCATTTTATTAGTAACAGACATATCCGTTGTAATAGTTATGTTGATATATGAAGAGATATCTTTATAAATGAAAAGATTTCTTTTACAAATGAGAGGTACCTTTTTGTAAAAGATTATATAGATTGAACCGGTTACATCCATTCATGAAATGACACCTCTGTTATTATATAAACTTTAGAAAATTTATAGATTTCATTTTTTTTTTGTTCTAGAACACAATATTATTGCTAGATATTATGTTCAAGGGTTTGTTGTATCTTAGGGGTAATTGGTCATGAAACTCATTAGTAAATTTTAAGAAGTGAGGGCAAATAAAGCCTTTAAGGAAAGTATCCTTATACACCTCAATCGCATTTTTATTTCTACAAATTCATACCCTCCATCTTTTGTCTTATTTACAATCACAACAACAATCTTAAATATTTTATTCTATTCTGATGGAGGTTGAAAAGAATATATCATCTTTGCTCAACTCAAATGTTCAACTTGATCATTTTGGTGGCACAAACTTCGTCCACTAGAAGGCAAGGTTGTTCATCCTACTCACCATCCTCAAGATTACACATGTTCTTAATTTGAAGTTGTAGTCACTTCTAGAATCAAAGGAGGACGATTCTGACGAAGTCAATGTGGCTACAAAGAAGCCAGGAGATGATGTAGCCATGTGCTGGGGACACTTACACAACACTTTCTCTGATGGGCTTTATGATCTCCACAACTCAATGGTGTCTTCTATGGAGATATAGAATGCTCTCGAATACAAATACAAAACCAAGAAGGAAGGTTCAAATAAATTCCTAATTCTAAAATTTTTGGAATTTACTTTGGTTGATTCGAAGTCTATTTTAGACGAAATACATTAATTGCAAGTCATTGCTACTAAGCTTCATGAATTAAAATTTTAGATTTCTGAATTATTTCAAGTGGAGGCCATTATTGCTAAATTACCCCAAAGTTGAAAAGGTTATATAAAGAAACTCTTTCATAGGAGATATGACATAACCTTAGAGGAATTGAAAAAACACTTGAGGATCAAGGAAGAGACATAAGTCTCGTGATCCTAAGGGCAAGAGATTAGATTCCTCTACAGTTAATGTTGCTAAGACTAATAAGTTTTTGAAGAATTTCAAAGACAATAATGAAAAGAAGTTCAATAATGGCCCAAAAAGTTTTCTAGAAGTTGGTTTTTTTGTGGGAAAAAGGGCCTTTGCCAAAATGATTTTAGGTACAAGAAGAAGAAGGAGGAAGTTAACTCCAATAAGGCCAATATCATTGAAGAGAAACTCGAAGAGGTATGTGTTATGGTCTCGGAGATGGAAATTGGTATGATCACCGAAACCAACATAGCTACCACAAAATCTTATGATTGGTGGCACGATTCGATGCCACCATTCATGTTTGCAATAATAAGGAAGGGCAAATGGAAGGTCAACGGTTCTCACTAGAAGTCACGATGCAATGGTGATTGTCAAGAAGGGTGTGGTGGAGATTAACTTTACTTCTAGGAAGAAAGTTATTTTGAAAAATGTCTTCCACAATCCTAATATAAGGAAGTACCTTGTGTCTGCAAGTCTAAAGTGTAAAAATGGGCTTAAGATTGTCTTGAGGGCAATACATTTATTATATCTAACAATGAGGTATTTGTGGGAAAGCGATATTCTTGTGATGGCATATACAAACTAAGCATTAATAATAATAAAGTTATGAATTCTACTTAGATAGTTGATTCTTTTGATGTTTGGTGTGCTTGTCTAGCGCATTTAAATTTTAGATTGTTGAAATACATATCTAAATATAGTTTGATTAATTGTAAAGATTAAAAAACACAATAAGTGTGAGATTTGCATACAAGCAAAAATAACTAGAAACCATTTTTTGAAGCCAAACAAAATACTTAAATATTGGACCTAATTTATACCGATATTTGTGAGTATACTGGAATTTGACAAAAGAAGAAGATACTCTATCACTTTTATCGATAATTTTTTAAGATACACATATATGCACTTGATTAGAACAGAAAATGAGCCTTAGATAAGTTTAAACTTTTCAAGGCTAAAGTTGGGAACTAAAAAGATAGAAAGATCAAAATGGTTCGAAGTGATAAAGGTGGTAAATATTTTTCAAATGAGTTTGATGCCTTCTACGACGAGCATAGTATTATTCACCAAAAGTTAGCCCTTTTTACTCCTTAACAAAATGGTTTAGCAGAAAGAAAAAAAAAATAGGATCTTTATAGATATGATTAATTCTATACTTTTTAATACTAAATTCCCAAATAATTTATGGGGGGAGGGGGAGCTTTACTTACTACATGTCATGTTCATAATAGGATTACATCTCTAAAAACACATCTCTTTATATGAAAGGTAAAAAGGAAGGAAACCAAACTTAGTATATTTGAGGGTATTTGTAGGGCTATTTAGTCTTCTATAGAGTGTATGATCCTAAGTCGTCAAAGTTAGGGCTAGAAGAATTAAATCTGCTTTTGTAAGGTATACTATAAATTTTAAGGCATATAGATTGTAAAATCTAAATTGTAACGATATTGTGCAATAAAAAGATGTTGAATTTATTGAAAATAAATTTAGTATTGATTCTATCACTGAATTAGAATCTAATGTTAATTAACCACGTGACTATGTACCTGGTACCACAACTAATAATAAAAGAAAAAAGTCTATGACATCTTTCAAGTTGAGGAGAAGTCAATGTGAAAGAAAAGAAAAGAGTTTAACACTGATTTTATTTCATCTTAGGCTTGAACCTTCTTGGTTAAAGGAGATAGAAATCGTATACATAACAGAATACCTTTATTGCTATATGTTGAGGAAGATCCAATGACGTTTAGTAAAGTCATGTCATTTAGAGATGCCTCCTTTTGGAGAGAGGTTTTAGATGATAAAATGGATTCAATAATTTCCAAACAAACTTGGGTCTTGGTTGATCTCCCTTCGAGATCCAAAACCGATAAATAACAAATGGGTATTTAGAAGAAAGTACAACATCGATGAGTCTATGCAAACTTTCAAGGCTAGATTAGTAGCCAAGGGCTTTAAACAAAAGCATGGTATAGATTACTTTGATACCTATGCTTTGATAGCTAGATTAACATCTATAAGAGCGTTATTCGCAATTACTTCAATATATAATTTGCATGTGTACCAAATGAATGTAAAGACAACTTTTCTTAATGGTGATCTTGATGAGGAAATCTATATAGAACAATCTAAAGGGTTTGTATTGCCTAGAAATGAGAAAAAGTTTTGTAAGTTAGTCAAGTTGCTTTATGGATTAAAGCAAGCACCAAAACAATGGCATGAGAAATTTGATTTTGTTATTTAATCTTATGGTTTTAAGCGTAATAATGGGGAAAAATTCATATATTTTAGATTTACAAATGATTTTGGTGTGATTATATGTTTGTATGTTGATGACACAAGTAAAAGGTAAATGATACTAAAAGTATCTAACTTCACAATTTAAGATGAAACATCCACGTGAGGTAGATACTATATTAAGTGTGAAAGTGAGGAAACATAATAGGGGTTACTCATTATGTCAATCTCATTATATTGAGAAGATGTTTCTTAAATTCAATTATTTGAAGTTTAAAGAAGCCAATATCCCATATGATTTTAGTATTAAATTACTAGAAAAAGGCTAGTCGAGCGATAACATAGCTAGAGTATGTTGGTGCAATTGGTAACTTGATGTATGCTATACATTGTGCAAGGCCAAACATTGCTTTTGTGGTATGAAAGATGTCAAGATTCATGAGTAACTAAGTGTTGAACACTAAAATACAATCGGAAGAATACTTGATTATCTTAAAAAGACCATTAATTTGGGTTTGTTTTACAATGATTATCTCACGGTACTTGAAGGGTACTTGGATGTTAGTTGGATAACCAATGTAAGTGATAATAATCCACATCCGGTTGGGTTTTCACAATTGTAGGAGGAGCCGAGTCTTGTGCTTCTAAGAAACAAATATGCATAACTCACTCAATGATGAAAAGTGAGTTTATAAAATTTACGGCTACATGCAAAGAAGCATAATGACTGAGAAATTTAGTGCTTGATATTGAGTTGTGGCTACAACTGATGGCATCTATTTCTTTATACTGTGATAGTAAAGCTACATTGTTTAGAGCTTATAACAAAGTGTATAATGGAGTCTAGACTTATTAGCTAGAGACATGAATATGTGAAACAATTAATAACCGATGGTATTATTAATGCTGTTTATGTTAAGATGAATAACAACCTAGTGGATCTCTTGATAAAAGGTCCTTCTAGAGACTTTTTTAAGGATACATCTAGTGGACTAAGATTGAAACCTTTATATGAAAGAGTCACGGGTGATAGTAACCCAACTATGTAATAGTTAAATGGGGAAGAGCTATGTGACCGAATATTTATTTGTCCTTTCCATGATGTTCATGCAACTAGCTACAATGTTGAGTTTGAGTACTTACTCTTAATAAAGTTTGTCTTAAAGTAGCTAGAGACATGATTTGAATCCAAGACGTAGTCTTGTAAATATTCATGAATCTAAGATAGAGCACAAAATCAGAATAATGCTTAGTGCTTGAAATATATTTTGAAATCTAGGATAGCTCATGATGTATTTCCCGTATTTAATTAAGAGACAAAGTTCAATGTAAAGCACACTATTGTCTTATGAATACTTTGAAGTATATTCTCTAATTGAAGGTTAAAATTAAAAGATAACTTCTTGTATGTATGATGAATATGGAGAAATATTACAATCTAGTGGGAGATTATTAAAGATATTGTAATGTGTCTCTCTCAAACGTTAGAGATCAAAAATCAAACAAGTTTGCATGAATACACATTTTTTATGTGTTTGGAATCAGGTCGGGGAGCTGCGGCACTCAATTTTGAGGCCATGGCACTGAAATTATGATACTTGCAATTTTGGGACAATGCACCCACCACAAAATTTTGTGTTGTAAAACAGTAGGCGCTGTGGCGCTCACCCATATTGATGTGTGTTTGAAAAAGTGTGTTCTTTGAGTTATTTCAAACCAAAATTTTATTGGTTGTATTTTTCCAAACAAGCCTAAACACCTATTAGCAACAGACAGATTTATTGTAAAGTTTTAATACATGGAGAGATACCATTATAAATAAAGAGATACTTTTATAAATGAAGAGGTGCCTTATGTATAAGTTTGTATAGATTGAATCAATTACGTCTATTTATGGAATGGCACTTCTGTCACTATCTAAACTCTCGAAAATCCACAGATTCTATTTGTTGTTTTGAAACACAATATTATTATTAGATGTTGTGTTCAAGAGTTTGTTGTATCTTGATAGGTAATTTGCGATAAAACTCGTTAGCAGGATTTAAGAAGTGAGGGCAAATAAAACATTTAAATAAAGTACTTCTATATGCCTCAAACTCATTTCCATATCTAGAAATTTATAGCTTCCATACCTTGTCTTGCACACAAATGCACCAACATTATTTATTATGTTTTTTAGTGTTTGATTGTTCATTAGGCTTGTGTCTTACGGTACCAGGTGTTGTTGTGTTATGGGCTTCTTATTATAATTGATCAGACTTTTCTGTCAATTATAGAGGATATTTGTTAAGAGTCATGTGCATCTTTGATCATTGGCATACTTTGTTAGGTGTCCAGTGTCAAAACTCATTACATGATTATTCCCATTGAGCATTTTATTTAAATTTACTAATAGAATTGGTTATTTATCTAAATCGGAATTTTCCTTTTGAGTGTGGTTATAAGTTAAAATTGGTGTTTAATTTAGAATATTTATAATTTCTAACTCACTTCTTTAAACTTGAATTTCGTGAATAGAAATGGAATAAAAAACCAAACATGGTTATTATCTCCCTTTTTTTAAAAAAAAAAACACTAAAGTTATCATTATGAATTAATAATCTTTTGTTTTGTTTATTTGTTTCCTGAAAGCGACGAAATGGAAGGGCATGTTCCTAAAATTATGAGAATGTTTGTGAATTTAGTACAGAACACCACCATCTCAATATTATCTATGGTATCCAATATGGTGCGTTACTGAAATACGAGTTTTCATTTTACAGAAGTAACACACACACACACACACACACGTCCCCTTAAAAAATACGACTTTGAGTTTTTTTAAAATTATGTTTTAAAGTTTACTTATAACTGCAGTAAACATGTCACGTGATTTTATTTCTTGGCTTCAAAAGTAGAAAGGTCACGAGGTTGACATAAGAGAATACCTTCCCCAGATTATTTAAAAAGAAGAAGAAGAAAGAACACCTGCCCCAGCCAGATCCTGACAGAGCAAGTGTAAGGAGCTTTTTAAACAAGTCTGGGGACTTCTCCTGCAAAATTCTACAGATAGTGTATGTTTAAAATTGTTAGATTTAGTTAAAATTATTATTATTTTTTTTTACAAATTTGACGAATTAAAAATAAGTAGATATCTTTTATAATTTCTATTAGATAAAATTTCTAGACAAAAAAAAAAAATAATAAGATCTTTTATGGTAGGATCACATTTCAATAATTTGTGTTTTTACCTATTAGATCTGATCAAAATCATATTAAAAAAATATATGAAGAAAAAATAGTTATTGATATAGATCTAAAATTTGAAAAACATTGAATTATAAGCATCTATAGCAAATCATATATCTCTTGTGTTCGAAAAAAGTAATTAAACTTATTGGTTTGAATTGTTTATAATATAAATATTTTATATGATATAGTTTAAAATAAAAATATATTATAATACAAAAGTCTTTTAATAGTGTTAAGTTTCAGAACTCGTGCCCTGTAAAAATCTCTTTTATATATATATATATATATATATTTAATGGGTTGAAAAGATAATCCATGTTCACAATTTTTGTATCTTTTTTTTTTCCCTGCTGAAACAAGTTTTGTATTTTGGAAGGTTGACATGATAGACCCGATCCAACTGTGTTAAGGATTCCTTGTCACGTTGCAGGGTTGTCTCGTCTTTAATAATAAATTCGACAAATAAGACAAAAGATTCTTTGCTTGGAGAAGAAAAACAAAATTTATATCCTTTTGCTTTGTAATTCTTTTGGATTTTGTTCTTTTTTGATTCAATAAAACGAAAATGTTCTTTCACGAGGTGAGAGTTACGAGTCTACTTCCCACAAAAGAAAAAAAAAAGAATCACACATTGTTAGGGTATTTTCCACTCCACCAATGAAAACGTAACGTGTGTCATCTAGCTCAGAGAAATATCAATGCTCAACCAAAAACCTCGATCCAGGAAGCCTAGTGATTGTAGCCTCAGTCGTTGTACTCTAAAGTGCTCGAGGGTTTCCTTCGAGGAAGAAGTCGAGATGATCACATAAACTAGCCCTGTTTGTTTGACCGTGACGGTGTTCTAACTACTTAATTTTTATTATAAATTTAATTATAAATAATATAAAATTTTTATATATTATAGTAATAATAAAAAAAAATTATTACAGTATAAATTTCTCACATGTTACAATAAAAATGATTCTAATTACTAATTCGTATCACTTTTTTAAACATCCTTCAAGAAACTAAAGTAAATTTTGTGTGGTGGGAAACTTGACTATGTTAAGGCGACCAATCTTGATATAATACGTGACCCATGTATGTTTAAATCACTAGAAAAAACATGGGAAGGTGAATCCCGTGAAAAAACAAAAAGAAAAAATAAAAAAACATTTAGGATGGGAGACTCAAGATTTTAAAGAAAGGATTAGGTATCAAAGATTAGATAATTGATGAGACAATTATCAGATCTTTAACAATCTGACTATAAACATAATATTTGAAGAAGAAAGAGAGACTTCTTCCAGCTCGTTCTACTTTTGGGCACTTTTTACTTTTATTCTTCTCTACTATGCTTTAAATATTTTCATAATTGTTGGGCTAATCTTTGGAGTGTCCTGTAGATTCATTGGCGAGGAAAAAGAGGCGACGGAGCTCAAGTTATTTCACTAGAGGTCATGGTAGTAGGTACGAAGAAATTAATGTTTGAAAATCCGGCCAAACGCACGGGTCTGTAATACGCAGTTGTTGTTGGTTTTGTTGAGTCCTGTTCAAGCAAAAAGAAAATTTCCTTTTTCTACTTTCTATTTTTTTTTGGGTAGAAATAGTATTATTTAGCACCTCTATTTTTTTGGGTACTCGGCATATTATATAATTTTAGTTTTTATTTAATATTTTTTTGAAAGTATTATTTTATTATTTTATTATTTTATTATTTGAAAAGCATTTGATAATTTTATTAAAACTTTATTATTTAGAAAGAAAAATACTATTGTGGTACCTTGATCCATTTTGTAGAGCGCAAAAGGTCAGTTCCATCGCCAAAGTGTATGTCATTTTTTTGAAGAAGCCAAAGGTGCCCTGTTTCAGCTGCTTTTTTTTTTATTTTTTATTATTATTATTTTTTATTTTTTTTAATTTTTACAAAGCCTGTTTCATCAGATTAGACAATCTGTACAGCAATATTGGGTCCATTTTCACTGACTCTTTCTGTCCCGTTTTGCTAATTCCCAACAACAGTCATGGCTTATTTCACCCCTCTCTTACACCTCATGGATTCTCTCTCGCGCTCTGTCTCTCTCTCTCTCTTTCTTTTTGTCGTCATTCTCTCTCTCTTTCTCTCTCTCTTTCGCGTTACAAAAAATTTTCCTCTCCTGCGGGGAAAAGTGTATAATTTTCTTTTTAAAAACCATAGGCTTTTATATACTAGAGTGAATTGTATAATTTTATCTCTTAATTTTATTTAATTTTTAATTTATCTTTTTACTTACAAATGTGTTTTTTAAATTTAAAAAATTAATTTTAATTTTATCTTTTATAGATTTTATATACAGATAAACATGGTAATAATACAAAAATATTATTCATTATACCAAATTTGTTTCCTAAATATATTTTTTTCTTAAGAACATTTTTTGTAAATTATTTTAATATTAAAATGTCATAAAATTTAATATCTGTTTAAAAATTGTTGTTGCATTTTAAGATTTTTATGTTTTTAAATCTATAAAATATTTTTTGTATTTGTTTAAAGATAGTTATATTATTTTGTCTAATTTATTTTTATAAAATAAGTTTATAAAATTTTAAAAGTATTTTTATAAATTTTAAAAATAAAAAAATAAATTAATAAATTATTAAAATTATAAAGTATAATTATATAATTATTAATTAGACTGTTACATGTATTATTATTATTATTATAAAGTGATCCTTAGTTGTCATTATTTTGATGGGATGGTTTTGGTTTGCTTTTCTTCCGCTGGATTTCAGGCTTCTCAGTTTTACCTCGCATACTCCACCACTTTCTTCCCTTTTGTTTGCTTCCGTCTGTTCTCTAGGCTTTTCTGAGGATTCCGATTTCCGTCTTAAACCACTTCGGATTCAAAACCATGTTTGGTTTTTCATTCCATTTCTGTTCTTGAAATTCAAGCTCAAAGAAGTGAGTTAGTAATTATAACTTTTCTCTGTCATGTTATTTTCAGTCTTTTTCTTGCAAAACACGTTCCTTTTTTTTATTTTTATTTTTCCTTTCTAATTGTTGCCATCAGAAAGAATGAGATAGCTTTGAGGGGGTATTTTGGATCTTTTTCATGAATAAAGTTGGATGACTATCACATGCGTGGTCTTCTGGCACCTTCTGTGTTGGATAGACGTCTCTTCCTTCAGACCACTTGATGATGAATACGAGGTAAGAAATCCAAAAAAAATCATTCTAATCTACAATTTTTCATTGTTTCGATTCGTCTTCATAATTTTCCTTCTGGGTCATGCAGATTCTCGTGTTTTATTTCATGGACGTATTAGATTGATTATTTGGCTTACTGGGTATGTAAAAAAATTTTCCCCCTCCAAATCAAAGCTATATTGATGTGTTTTTGTCGACAAAATCATGAATCAGATGTCCTTAGATTGATGACTTGCAATTCTCAGGATTCCGTGAGTTGAAGAAATCTTCAATGGAAATCTCTTTTAACTGTAAGCCATCGAAAATCCTCAGCTGCCATTTCAAGTCCGTCGCATCCACATGCATTTTGTTGGCTGCCATGGCTCTGTTCATTAGAACTGTTATCCTTCTCACATCCCCTTCTTCCCTTGGCTGGTATTCTGGACAAAACGACGTCGTTTTTATCCAGAACCGTTCTTTGGCTCTTTCTAATGAATCCCCAATCCGAAAGGACAAGTTTCTTGAGGTTCCTCAAATTGTGTGGGGCCTGAACAATCAGAAGATTGCATTTGCGAGGTCTTGTCTCACAGCAAGAATGCTTAACAGGACTCTTCTAGTGCCTTGGTTAAGCGCTTCTCTGTTCTACAAAGAAATTAACCTTTTAGAACCAATTTCCTTCGATAAAATCTTCAAGTTCGAGAGTTTTAATTCGATTTGTAATGGGTTTGTTCAATTGGGTAAGTACGATGATCTCTTGAATCGGACGGAAGTTTTCGAGCTCCAAAAGGGAAGTGGAAGGAGATGGACAAAGGAGAGAGATTTAGAGCAGCTTGAACAACACAAAAAGGACCCAATTGATGAAAATGAAGTGATAAGAATTGTTGGGAAAAACCCATTTCTTTGGCATGATCATTGGCCGGTGAAGGACTATGCAAAGGTGTTTGAGTGCTTGGTCTTGGTGGATGAGATTATGGCTGAAGCAGAAAAAGTTGTGTCTAGAATTAGAAAGGAAAGCATAAAACTTGTGCCTGCAAAAAACACTCCCAATCCCAACACGTTCCCTTATGCCGCTGTTCACATGAGAGTTGAAAAAGACTGGATGATTCACTGCAAGAATTTAGAGAGGAAATTGAACGTAACCCAGATTTGTAGCAGCAAGGAAGAGATCATGGATAGAGTGGGAAACATTGGTGGGCTTGAGAAAACCCCAACTGTTGTTTATCTAGCTGTTGCAGATGAACTGCTTGAAGACTCTTCGATACTGAGTGGTTGGAGAGAAGGTCTGATTCCCTTTGACAAAAAGAAGTTGGGTGTGGATGGGATTTACAAGAAGTACCCATATTTGATTCAGTCTGCAATTGACTATGAAGTCTGCTTGAGAGCTGATGTCTTTGTGGGCAATAGTTTTTCCACATTTTCAAGCCTTATTGTACTTGATAGGACACAGAAGATGTTGAGATTGGGCTTCACAAGCTCTTGTGGAGCAACAGATGTGAAATTGCCGTCTTATGCATATAATGTGTTAGGTGAATCAAAGGGCCCTCACAGATGGATGACAGACATGTCTGATTCAAGCCTCCGAGCAGTTAGCTACGGCTCCAAGGACATTTCTTGTTGAGTTTTTTATGTTTTTTTTTTCTCCCCCTTAGCAAAAACTGGTTGGTACAGATACTATATATATAGCCATATATGTTTTTTTCCCTGTGTAAAGGAAATTTTGAACAGACAGCTTCAAGATTGAAGATAGCAGTTTGATACCTGATTAGGCTTTTACTCATTGGGTGTTTTTTGTTTTTGTTTTTTTCTTTACAATTTCCGTTCTATTGATTCCGTTTCTTCTTTTCATCCTACCAAAGGAGACCAAAAAAAAAAAAAAAAAAAAGTGGTACAATGGTCAATTTTAAAAAGTTCTTAGGGAATAGGGTGCAATGTACTACAGAATTCACCAAAATAATGTTCATTAAGACTTTATTGAACGCAAGACTATATTGAAGATCAAAGGATGTTTGGCTACATTGGTTAGAACTATAGTTGTAGTTATTAAAATAATATAAAATTTTTGCATGTTATAGTCAAGCAAAAAATCGATACAATGTAAAGCTCTCATATGCTATAATGTTTTGAACTACAACTATGGTTCTCACTCATACACCATGAATTATTCTAATATCCATGTTCGTTGCTGCCATGTTGTCTCTAATTCACACATCGTTTGGCATATTAACCAATGAAATGCTCAAATATTTATGTAATTCTTTGCTGTATTTCTACGTTTATTATTGGTAAATGAATATTGAACTATACTCCGAAGCCTTAAATTTCTGGTCACAGAGGCCGTAAAACTTTGTTTTATGACAATGTTTTTATTAGTGGAGAGAAATTTGAAATCTTAAAAAAGATTGAATTGGTGTGTCTAATTTTACTCCCTTTTCTTGGTGATAGAACACTCCATTTCAGTGGGGGTATTAAAGCCCATGGTGAGCTCTAGTTCGATTTAGGCATGATATACTTTTTAGTTATTAGGAGAATCCAAATACTTTTTTTTGGATTGAGGAAACAACTCTCAGAAATCTTTTTTCCTTTTGAAAGATAAAAAAGCAAAACAACCAACCCACTGATATTGGAAGACCCAAGAGATTCTTCCAATGCATTATTTTTGGTCCTATAAAATTCATAAATATAAGAAGAAGCCCTACTAAATAGAGATTTTTTTCTTTCATTCAATTTTCGATTGTTAATACGATATATAAGAACCGTTACTAAAAATAGTACTGCACCCTGATCGTAAAATATAATTTTATACCATTTTTTAGTGATAGAAGATTCCATTTCAGTGGAGGTTTAGAATCCTTGCAAAATTAAAGCTAAGCTAATTTGATTGTAGGATGTTTTCTTAATGGTAAAATTATATTTAATATCGATAATTTTGCATATTTTAAGAAGGGTAAGATGTACGTTCGAACTTCAATGCCAACATGAGAATCCTGAAAGCCAATGAGAGTCCTTAATCTATGAATATTTGAACACTTGAATGTGCTTATTGATGACATGAATTTTTGGAAGCAAGCAAAGTTTTGGATAATTTAAGGGAAATTTATCTGTGGCAGATTACAAGAATTGCCCCAAAATGCCCCAACTTATTAAATATGCCCTCCAACAAACCACTTATTAGAACTACCCATTTGTTAGAAATTAGTGATTTATTAAAAGTCTAAGTTACTCTCCCTTCTCACTTCCTTATAAAGGAACCTGCTTGGACCCCCTAGGTTCTATCCTAGAACCTGCTAGGTTCTGTCCCAAAACTTGCCAAAACCAACCAAGTTCGTTCTAGATCCCACCAGGTTCAAATATATTTTTTTGAAAATAAAAAAACATCAACCACCTCTGGTCGTCGGCGTATAGTGTCAAATTGTAATTGGAACCTACCAAACTCTAACATATTTTTCTTCGAAACACTAAAGCACCAACTACCTTTAGTCATCAACGTGGGGTGCCATATTGTAACCTAGTAGGATTTAAAGTTCGAATCCACTAGATTTTAACATATTTTCTTTGAAACAAAAAAATGCCAACCGCTTCCGATTCTAGGCACTGGTTGCTGGTTTGTAACATGGTAGGTTCCAATTTTAAAACCTACTAGATTACAACACAATTTGTTTGAAACAAAAAAAGGCCAACCACCTCCAATTGTCAACACAAGGTGCAAGATTGTAACCTTGTACGTTCCAATGTTAAAACCTACCAGATTTCAATATATTTTCTTTGAAACAAAGAACTACTAATTGCCTCCAGTGGCCAGCATGGAGTGTCAGATTGTAATATGGTAGGTTCCAAAGTTGGAACCTACCAAACTCTAACATATTTTTCTTTGAAACAAAAAAGCACAAACTACCTCTAGTCGTCAACGCGATGTGCCATATTGTAACCTGGTAGGTTCTAAAGTTTGAATCTACTATATTCCAACTGTTAGACATGTATGCCCTAAGGAGTAAAAATGTAATGAGTTTTTGGAGACATTTTTATCAATAAAGAATTCATTTATTATTTATATACCAAATCTTGTCCTCTTTACATTCATATTTGTTGAATGTATGATAAGCAAACAATAGTCTGATACTATCAGTCTAAACCTTTAAGAATTGGGCATATGATGGACAGATTATGCGGAAGACACGATTCTTAAGGTGAAGGTCTAAATCATAAGATCTGCAATCGAGGAAATAAAGTTGGGCACTTTGTTCATATAAAGATTGTTATATTGTCTATATCCCTATTGGGAGATGGTTTGTCTTGACCATTAGAGATGGATTCTGTGAATAGAAACATTGGCACGTTGTCATAGGTGACGATGTGTTAAATCGGGACATAAAGTGAATTGATTTGGATTAATAATTCTATCTTAGCAAATCGATTCACTTTAGACAATCATTTGTATTGCATCTTAATCTTGAGATGACTAGTGGGTCTGTTGTCTTGACTTGTGTCTTTTGATGTGCCAAAGGGTGACACCCACATCTTAATAGTGGTATGCATGCCAGTACGTTGGAGGCATGACTCTT
>CAMOHE010044199.1:0-32912 GCA_946598075.1 Artocarpus hirsutus | reverse complement strand
GAATAAATGGGTCCCACTTCTCACTTTAATTGTTTTTTTAATATATTACGCTGATACTTGGGGATTGTTCGTTTTGACTTTTTTTTTTTTTTTTACCTCAATAAACTCATATTTAAATTTAAATATAAAATTTTTTTTATATATGTGTTTATTTTTTTAAATATTTAAATATTTTGAGTATCAATAATTTAAATTTTTACAGTTTAAACTCTCTAAATTTTTGATACTCAGATATCTTTATTACAGTAAAAATTGAAATTCTTCCTCTTAATTTAAGAAAAAAACATAAATTTCTTCATTTGATATCTAATTGAGATGATTCTTTTTTTATTATGTTCATAGTGAAAATAAAAATAAAATAAGATCTATATTGTATATTTTAGGGATTATTAACATTAAGATTTTATTAGATTTATTAATAAATCAAAAACTATTTTCACTACCTTTCTAAACATATATTCTAATTGTATTTTATACTCAGATTAAAACTTAAATGCACATCCTAATGTCAATTTGGATAACAATTTAAATCACTAACTCAAATATTTTTAATAAAGTATTAAATATTTTTAATTAATTTGAGTTAAAGCCACCTTGTCCTTAAATGGGAATCTCCGCCTCTCTATGCCCCAAAAACGCTCACTTGATGCGCTTCATATCCCCACACGTGTGTTTTGTGCATATAAAGTTCAGGAATAAATGGGTCCCACTTCTCACTTTAATTGTTTTTTTAATATATTAGGCTGATACTTGGGATTGTTTGTTTTTTTTTTTTTTACTCATTAGACTCAAATTTAAGTTTAAGTATCAAAAAAAATTTTAAATATATGTTTATTTTTTTAAATATTTGAATATTTTGAGTGTCAATAATCTAAGTTTTTAAAGTTCTAACCCCTTAAACTTTTGATATTCATATATCTTTACTACAGTAAAAATTAAAATTCTTCCTCTTATATTTGAGAAAAAAACATAAATTTCTTCATTTGATATCTAATTGAGATGATTTTTTTTTATTATATTCATAGTGAAAAAAGAAATAAAATAAGATCTATATTGTATATTTTTAGGATTATTAACATTAAGATTTTATTAGATTTATTAATAAATCAAAAACTATTTTTACTAACTTTCTAAACACATATTCTAATTGTATTATATACTCAAATTAAAACTTGATAACAATTTAAATCACTAACTCAAATCTTAATTTAAATTACACTAACGTAAATCAAATTACTAATGTGAATACATTTACTAAACAGACCCTTATTAATCTTCTACAAAAGTAAGCATCTTGATCTCAACTTTTTATTTTTTATTTAATTAATCTTAATTTTTGATTTTAATTGTTGGTGGATAAATTTAGCAATTAAATTGTTAATTTTAGACAAAAAAAATATGACAAATTAATGCCTAATGTTATCAAAAAGATGATAAATTGGTCTTAAATTTATAAAAAAAAAATAATAAATTAGTTTAAAAAATTAACAACTTAACCGTTAAATTGATCTCTCAACAACTAAAATCAAATATTAAGGTCAGCTTAATTAAAAAAATGATCATGAACTAAATACTTGTTTTCTTACAAGTTTATATAGAATACGTGAACAATTTACTTTTTTTTTTTTTTTTTAAGAAGTGAACGCCCTTATGGGAGTTTAATTGAATTGAATTGAATTGTTGTTACGTACTGCACGCTGGCCTTTCATAATGTAGATCACGATTCTGACGAGGAGAGCGGCTCTGAACATCTTTTTTCAAATTTTATGATTTATTTATCCACGACAAGGTTTTCCCATAAAAATTGCCTTTTTTCACATAATCCCACTTCTCGTTGAACTTTTTACCATGGCAGCTGACAATTTCAATTGTCAGGTTCGTAACGAAAAACATAATTTTATAAGGTGTTTAAAAAATATGGTTAAAATTAATTTTGATAAAAATATTATTGTATGTAAAAGTTTAACATTTATAGCAATTTTTTATTTTTTTTATTGTAGCTATTAAAAGCTTTATACTGTTTGTTTCCATAACTCAACACCTTATTAATCAAGTCAAACAGTCAAAAAACATACACTCTCAACGAGAGAGACCATATCGGAGAACAACGACTTTAGTAAGAAAGGGCAAAACAAAAAAGTATATTGTCATTTCAAACTTTTTTAAATAATGTATTATAAAATAATTAGTTTGATACCATTTGAAACATTAGAATTCGACAGACAATTTGAATCTATATTTATCCAAATGATGTCGTGCATTTTCTCGGTTTTTTTTTTTTAAAGAATGTTGCACCATATTCTGTGTTTTGCAAATTATTTCAAAAAATTCGTCAAATTGTTCTCAGCTTTAATTCGAATCCTTGACTAACAATCTAAAAATCTTTCTATACTGCTAGATTACTTAACACGGTAAATTCCACGCATAGATTGCATCACAAATATTGTATGCAAACAATCAATTAATTTAAAGATTTTTATCATAAAATGAGAAAAATATAAAAATAAGAATAAAAATAAATGCAAAAATGCATATATAAGTTGTCTGTAACGCCGTCAGAGCACGATGCCGATGACCCACCGCTCTACGTCATGAGACCTAATTCTGGTGGGTTTCCCGACCAAACTGTGTTCATTATTGTGTACCTTCGACATTGGTCTTTTTTTTTTTTTTCTTTGATATTGTATTTTATCTCTTTTAAGTATTTTCTCTCTCCAAAAAATAGTTTTATTTTTATTGAAATTAAGGATTTTTTATGGAGAAAAAAAATAATAAAACGTTAGAATTACATTATATAACTATGTAATTGAAAAAAATGGAGCCATTTTCTTAAAAAATTTCAAATATATGTATTAATTTTGTGAATGAAGGATTTAAATTCTAAGCTTTAGGGGTAAATCTGGTGTGTAATTATTGCTAAACTATACATGTAAATACCAATAAAATATAAAAAATAAAAAAGTTATATATTTCGAGTTCACTGAGCAAAGAAGACGGATTGAAAGTTTAAAAGTAAGTAAAGGCAGTTTAAGATTTTAATGATATGTTTGATAGGCTAGATAAAAGGAATAGAATTTGGTAGTCTCTTATAGTAAATAACATTTTTAAAAATATATATAGAGGAAATTATAGTATTTAAAATTCATTGCAAGTTTTATACTTTATTGACGAAAATATGGGGAATTTTATAACTACAATCTCTTAATTTTTTTTAATAAATATCACATATGTTTAAGTGTGATACAACTTAACACATGTAATATAAGTGATAATATGACACAATTTTTTAAAAAATTGCATAAATAAACATATTTTTTAAAAATATGCCATGATGTGTAACTTTCTCAGGAAATATTTAAAATATGACGTAATAAACATATTTTTATGGAGCAAGGACAGTGTGGAGACATTTGAGGGATGCATGATTTTCTTTTTTCTTATGTAAAATATGTTATTAATTTTTACACCCGTAAAATTTATAATATTAAAAACGTACTATTTTCCTCGTTCTTTCATTTCTTATGTCAACGTTTGAGGCTGTAGCACAAGTAGGATTAGTTATCTAGTCTAAGGCAAAAGTCCCCTTGAATAAGGGATAACCAATTTCTTCTTAAAAGGTGGGATTTGTTGTCATACCCACTATATTCAATAAAGTAAATATTTTTCACCTCCCAACACAAACTAAATTTGCGCCAACATTTTCTCACAAAAAGACAACAAAAATGAAAATTTCTACCCTGAAGGAAGAAGGAGACCATTTTGTCCATCTTTATAACTATACAGTAAATTTTATTTCGTTCCATTCAAGAGAGGAATGAGATGAGTTAAATTTTATGACACAAAAATGTAATTTTCTTTTTTATTTTTTGCTCGAGTGAAAAAAAAAAGTAATTTATGGTTCTAGCAAAATTCTTCGCATAGTGTCCACCGTCTAGCAAAAAAAAAAAAAAAAACAAAAAAGAAATGATAATTTAGTTGGAACATAATTCTAGCTATAGATAGATAAACCTCTTATATGGCTCCTAAGCCGTTGAAAAGTGACTAATAGAGCTAGAGACCTAAAACGGTGGAGAATATTATATTATAAATCAGGAGTAAAAGTGTAACTTTAATTGCAAGAATAGGTAAGGAAGGGAATAAAATATGCTTTTCGTCCATTATAAATAACAAGGTATATAAAGCAGAAAAAAAATCAATGATTGGAAGAACAACAATATGTAACTTTAGCTGATTAAATTGGTAATTACTGTGTATTTATATGAAATGTGATCATGAGAAATGTAACTAGAAAATGATAAAATGTAAGCATACATATATTTCCTAAAAAGGGAGTAAACTAACAATTATCCATGTAATATATTTAAGGAACTCCTTCTCATTCGATTGCTAAAACGTGTTAGGGATTTTCTTTTTTTTGAATGGGTTGTTTAGAAACCAATAACTTTCACAAAATTGCAGTTGGGATAGTTTTGTAAGAAAATATGGGTTGGGGAGACAAGGAAAGATGAAATCTCAAACTTGCACCCACCTTTGAATTAATTTGATGAAGTCGGTCTTTCACGATGAAGGGTAACGACGAAGATATAAATGAAAATATGGGAACCGAATTGGGATGAAATTAGATTTTGATTTCGGTTCTGATTTGGGGACGAAATGTCCTCTTCAAAAAAATGCGTTCAAGATTTTGAAACTAGAAAATAAAAAAACAAAAAAAAATCTACAAAGACAACTAAAATTACATTACGTTCGATAGTCTATATTTTTTAATATATTAGTTAGATTTTTTGGGATTGTTTACTCCCCATGTGTGCCTAGTTACACTGTTTTCTCTTTAGGGCATTCTTTTTGTATCGCAACAGTTCAATCTTCATCCAACGACTACTAGATTACAAGTCTGGATGGAAGACGACATCAGATGGAAGACTTAGCATACAATTTTAACTAGAAAAGTCATTTCATCTTCATAGAATTATAACTTTATTATTCACAAAATTATAGAGCTTAATATAATATATAATATATTTTTTAAATTAAATTTTATTATTTTATTAATAACTAAGTTGTAATTAACAACGTTAAATAAGGTTGCCTTTTTAACTAATGTTCTTAAATGCTCCTGTAATCTGCACACAAAAAACAAACAAAAAAAAAAAAAAAAAAAGAAAGAAACATGTTTCTTCTCTGGACGAAAAGACCACTGACAGTGAGCGTGTTTATTTTTCAATTGTTTTTTTAAGTTACTCTTTTTTTTTTTTGGCTACGTTCTTTGAAGTTACTCGATTGCGTGAACCGTGGACAGGGACCGGTATCCCTGCTGGCCAGTCAGGGAGCCGCAACGTGGCAAACAAAACGTTTTTTTATTTTCTGCACGTGGCGGGGCCCTTGGGACTGGTCATGTCATGCTGAAGTCATTTGCAGATCATTATTTAAAAAGAGTGCGACAGACGTTTGATAATATTTTTAAAATAGGTAAAAATAATTTTATTTTAAAAAATAAAATATTTTTAAAAATTATATTAAAATATTTTTAAAAGTTTATAATTTTTAAAAGTTTTGTCTTAAAAAATATGTAAAATTTTTTTAAAAAATTTTAAAAGTCATACCAAACGAAACCAATTAAAAGCTGAGGTTTTTTTTAAAAGTCATACTAATATTAAAAACGTACTATTTTCCTCGTTCTTTCATTTCTTATGTCAACGTTTGAGGTTGTAGCACAAGTAGGATTAGTTTTCTAGTCTAAGGCAAAAGTCCCCTTGAATAAGGGATTACTAATTTCTTCTTAAAAGGTGGGATTAGTTGTTATACCCACTATATTCACTAAACTAAATATTTTTCACCTCCCAACACAAAATAAATTTGCGCCAACATTTTCTCACAAAAAGACAACAAAAATTAAAAATTGCTACCCTGAAGGAAGAAGGAGGCCATTTTGTCCATCTTTATAACTATACAGTAAATTTTATTTCGTTCCATTCAAGAGACGAATGAGATGAGTTAAATTTTATGACACAAAAATGTAATTTTCTTTTTTATTTTTTGCTCGAGTGAAAAAAAAAAAGATGAATTTATGGTTCTAGCAAAATTCTTCGCATAGTGCCCAACCTCTAGCAAAAAAAAAAAAAAAAAAAAAAAAAAAAAAAAAAAAACCAAAAAGAAATGATAATTTAGTTGGAACATAATTCTAGCTATAAATAGATAAACCTCTTATATGGCTCCTAAGCCGTTGAAAAGTGACTAATAGAGCTAGAGACCTAAAACGGTGGAGAATATTATATTATAAATCAAGAATAAAAGTGTAACTTTAATTGCATAAATAAGTAAGGAAAGGAATAAAATATGTTTTTCGTCCATTATAAATAACAAGGTATATAAAGCAGAAAAAATCAGTGATTGGAAGAACAACAATATGTAACTTTAGCTGATTAAATTGGTAACTACTGTGTATTTATGTGAAATATGATCATGAGAAATGTAACTAGAAAATGATAAAATGTAAGCATACATATATTTCCTAAAAATGGAGTAAACTAACAATTATCCATGTAATATATTTCAGGAACTCCTTCTCATTCAATTGCTAAAACGTGTTAGGGATTTTCTTTTTTTTGAATGGGTTGTTTAGAAACCAATAACTTTTACAAAATTGCAGTTGGGATAGGTTTGTAAGAAAATATGGGTTGGGGAGACAAGGAAAGATGAAATCTCAAGCTTGCACCCACCTTTGAATTAATTTGATGAAGTCGGTCTTTCACGTTAAAGGGTAATGACGAAGATATGAATGAAAATATGGGAACCGAATTGGGATGAAATTAGATTTTGATTTAGGTTCTGATTTGGGGACGAAATGTCCTCTCCAAAAAAATGCGTTCAAGATTTTGAAACTAGAAAAACAAAAAAACAAAAAAAATCTACAAAGACAACTAAAATAGCATTACGTTCGATAGTCTATATTTTTTAATATATTAGTTAGATTTTTTGGGATTGTTTACTCCCCACGTGTGCCTAGTTACACAGTTTTCTCTTTAGGGTATTCTTTTTGTATCACAACAGTTCAATCTCCATCCAACGACTAGATTACAAGTCTGGATGGAGGACGATATCATATGAAAGACTCAGCATACAATTTTAACTAGGAAAGTCATTTTCATCCTCATGGAATTATAACTTTATTATTCATAAAATTATAGACCTTAATGTAATATATAATATATTTTTTAAATTAAATTTTATTATTTTATTAATAACTAAGTTATAATTAACAACGTTAAATAAGGTTGCCTTTTTAACTAATGTTCTTAAATGCTCCTGTAATCTGCACACAAAAAACAAAGAAAAAAAAAAAAAAGAAAGAAACATGTTTCTTCTCTGGACGAAAAGACCACTGACAGTGAGCGTGTTTATTTTTCAATTGTTTTTTTAAGTTACTCTTTTTTTTTTTGGCTACGTTCTTTGAAGTTACTCGATTGCGTGAACCGTGGACAGGGACCGGTATCCCTGCTGGCCAGTCAGGGAGACGCAACGTGGCAAACAAACGTTTTTTTATTTTCCTGCACGTGGCGGGGCCCTTGGGATTGGTCATGTCATGCTGAAGTCATTTGCAGATCATTATTTAAAAAGAGAGTGGCAGAGGTTTGATAATATTTTTAAAATAGGTAAAGATAATTTTATTTTTAAAAATAAAATTTTTTAAAAATTATATTAAAAATATTTTTAAAAGTTTTGTTTTAAAAAATATGTAAAAATTTTTTTAAAAATCTTAAAAATCATACCAAACGAAACAATTAAAAGCTGAGGTTTTTTCATCCTGTGATCAGAATAATAAATTAATTTATGTCTCAAAACTAGAAATTAATGCAGATTTTAATTCATAAAATAAATTTGACGAATCAAATAAAATTGAAAATGCGTTGCATTTGGGTTGGCCTTCAAGTTCGCCAAAAATCAGGGTAAGAATTTAGTACCAGGCTGCCATGAAAGATTTAAGGATAAGCTTCAGATTAACAACTGGGATATTTGGCTCTTACTAAGAAAAGAAAATATATATATATATATATATATATATATATTTTTGGAATATTTGGCTGGCCCTATTAAAGATAATGAAGTGGGGATACTTGGCTTTTCCCATCGTCCAATACAGCAAAGAGTTTCGAGTTTCTGTCTTCTTAAGGAGCGTAAAATCATTAAATTATAAGAAATATTATGAGTATTTGAATTTAAAATTTTAAAATGTAGCACTCGAATTTATTAAACAATTCAATGAAAACAAACAAGCAGTATAAAGTGGTCTGAAGAAGTCCTAGTTGATTATCTGAGCAAAAAAGTTCCTTTTTTAAAAAAAAAAAAACAAAAAAGTTCTTTTTAGTTATAACCGATCAATAAATTATTTTTCCTGTGCCACCTTGGTTTCGATGAATTTTTGCATTTTTATACTTGTGCATAAAAGATGACCACCTTAATGTGGTGATTTGAAATAAGCTTTTATATTGATACCGCTACATAGAAATTATAATTTGCATGGTTGTCTAAGAACATCTCTAATGTAGTTTCAATAAAAAAGTTGCATGTAAGTAAGAAAATTATTGTGTAATATGATTCGCACGTTCATCTCCATAGGTTGGATAGCCAAAGGGTAAGTAAATAGTATGTGTTTTTCAGACTACATAACATAGAATAGCTTATGTCACAGTTATAATATTATAATATAAAAGTGAAAAACTGGCTTCAGCTGTAGTAATTTGAAATAAGCTTTATGTTCAAGGAGAAAGGTGTAAGTGTACCTAAGTGATCTAAACATACTTCTACAATCTCACATAGCATTTAGATCAAATGCAAAATTAAAAACAGATTAAAAACGTACCTCCTAGTCTCAAACGACATGTTGTTTTTTCAAATAGCCAAAACAACATGTCATTTCTATTGTTTTCAACCTTCAGCTGGGTCACTTGATCCGATTTCAACCCGACGTAGTCCATTCTGAAACTCGATGGTTTCTCTTGGCCTTCCAAACACCACATTTCAAATCACATAAACATTAGAAATCTAATTTTCGCATGATTTCTAACTTTGTTCATCATCAAAAAATTCTAAATAACAATATTGAAGTCACAAAAAAAAAAAAAAATTCGAGTATACAAACAACACATACCCAGACTACACAATCACAAGGTAGAGGTAAACAAAGTCTTTGATGCCAACTGTAAGTATACCTAAGCATCTAAACATGCTTCTACAAACTCAAATAGCATTTGATTTAGATCAAATGTGGAATTAAAAACGGATAGAAAACATACCTCCCTCTGTTGCCATTTTGCACTCACTGGTTATGGAAAGAATGTGTCTATGAATGTATTTTTTTTTTTAAGAGTTAAGGCTCTTCTAAACCTTATGAAAAGAATGTGTCTGCGTATGTGTTTTTTTTTTTTTTTTTTTAAGAGTCAAGGCTCTTCTAAACCTTATGAAAAGAATGTGTCTGTGTATGTGTTTTTTTTTTTTTTTTAAGAGTCAAGGCTCTTCTAAACCTTAGACAATCTCAAAGTAATGGTGTATTTGAAAACTAAATGAGATCGTAAGCTTAGGGGACCTCACCAAGGGATGCACTGTATTTGTATATGCTTTGCCCATCACATAGCCGTTTAAACATGTGCATATAGTGGGCAATTATTTTTTAAACGTGTTTAGAACGTTATGAGATATTTATCTCGTTCCTAAAATGATGGAAAGTACATGGACCATATATTTGCTCTATTCCAATCAGTTGTTACTGATTCTTAAGGAGAAAAATCCAACAAAATGTACATTACTTAGTGCGTGATGTGATTTAGATACCGCTACATAGAAATTACCTTTTAAATGCTTGTCTAAGAACATAGTTCCAATAAAAAAGTTTTAACATGTAAGTAGGAAAATTATTCTATAATACGATACGCATATTCAAGATCTCCATGGGCTGGATAGCCAAAAGGTAAGTAAATAGTATGTATTTTCCATATTACGTAACATAAAAAATATATCGACCCATCTTTCTTTGAGCTATTAATTAACTTGTTTAAACTTTATTCTCTTAATTTCAATCTTACTTACTAGTAAGAAAAAAAAGCGGAAGGAATTTTTTTTAAACATACTTTTTTAACGGTCATTATGACTATACTTAGAAATATATGCAAAATTATATACTTGAAAACATACTTAATACTTTTGTATATCTATAATTATAAAAACCATTTCACATTATGATGATAATAGAATACTACCAAACCATCACATACTATAAAATAAAAATCCTTCAAAAGCCAATCTAACTACAGTAGTATCTATAGTCCACCTATCACATCTATCCTACCGCCATACCTAGCACATTAATCAGTCATATTGATCTTTTATAGAACTACCTACAACATAAAGGAACTTAAAATGAGCTTTTGCTTAATAAGTTCAAACATTTCTCACAAAACATAAAAACATTTCTCATGAATGTTCTTTATATAAGATTTCCCATAAAACATTTCTTAAAAAGAATACAAACAATATCATAATGCATGATTCTAATTTTGCTTATTTGTACACTTCTTATCGTAATTCTTATCTTATTTTGACCTATGGGCCCAAGTGTACGTATCAATTGCACATAACCATTGAACACCAATGCTGTAACATAATATAACATGATGCTCCCCTTGTGAGAGACTTTAGATCCTCACCTTAGGACGGGAGGTTAGTAGGATACTCCCTTATTTTAAAGGTGTAGACTACCAATATTATAATCTTAGTTAGCATATTGTATGATATGACTTAAGCTTTAAAACAATAAACATAACAAATGCCGAACATGCTTTACAAAGTATTTGAAAACTATTTTCTTCATGACTTATGTAAGGTTTGAGACTTACCTAAATCTCACTATAGCGTTCCCAGTTTATCTTTTTGCTTCTATTAGTCGGCTTTGTGTCATGTTCAAATGATACCCGACTATTAGAAACTAGCTCAAGTCTACGCTATTGGTCTATTTCCATCAAACATTTTATAGTCAAATCTTACATGACATACAAATCAGTGTTGCAACTCATGTAATGCGGAACAATTCTAGTCTAAGGGCATTAAGCAAACTCACAGAGCTTATGGTCCATTTTAACCTTTTATAAAAATGATAATTTATACTTAATTGGATTTTCAAAAAATTTCCAAATTCTTTTGACCTTTAAAACTTGAGGTTACTTGTCACCCAAAACTGTATATAAAACCAACCTTGTATATTGAAAAATTTAGTTCCAAGCAGTTTTACGATTTTGGCATGAAACACAAAATTCTTGGCATTTTTGCCCCTGAAACTAAAAATAATTGTTTTATATCGTAATGTCCCTTTTTCACGAGGATTAAAATCACAAAAGCTCCTTAGTCAAACTCAAACAATTTCAAAATGCTTTTTTCCCTTCATTCTACCATTTCTCAATTTTGTAATTGAATCTTGTCAAATTAATGATTAAAAATCCATGTAGAATTGGCAGAAATCTTGTTTCACAAACCTTAACAATTTTGACGAGATCTACAACTTTCTTATTTTAATTGTTTCAAAAATCAAATGTCTTGAAGGAGTTTTTGCCTATTCTTAGTATAGCCAAAATTGAAATTAGCATTTTTCGCTCTATTTCAATTGAAATCTTTGAAAAAATTCTTTACAAAAGTTGTCTGTCTCGATATTTTTAACAAGTCTCATGTTTTCTTCTGAAACTAGTTTGACCTCTAAGTGCCTCAAACACTTAAATCTTGCAAATTCTTTTTGTATCAAAAAATTTTTCTTGATGTATTTTGCTTAGTTTTAATCTAATTTAAACCCTTTTCAAACACATTATCAAACACTTAACCCTCAAAATAATCATGTCATATTATTTTTTTTACATGCTATGGTCCATAACATATTAACAAATACTTGGTATTCATACGTAATTAAAAACATAATCTTACTTAAGTGTTAGGATTTTAAGGATTTTACCTAGAAAATCTAAAGTGTTTATTCTCTTTTTTAGCACTTGTAAGATTCTAAATTCCCTTTACAACAAGTTCATAACATATCCAACAAAAACCTTTCCCAAAACTTGAATCAGACCTTTAAGTGCAGCAGGCAAAGTTTAAGTTTTACTTTGAAAACTCCTTAAATCCTCTTTTGAACTCTTGTTCTTACTTCAAAAGGATGATTAGATGTTGAAATCAGCGAAAATTTTGAGGGAAATGTAGCTTGGTAAGGGCTGATTTCTAGGAGGTGAATTGGAGAAAAATGAAGAAAAGAAAAAGAAGCTTTATTACAATTTGACCCTTAAGTATTTATAAACCAACTTAGGGATAAAATTGTAAATACGTTTGATGAGTCATCCTCACTAGAGAAACCTGCTTTTTGAGGAAAGAATTGATGAAGTTCTACAACTTTTTTAGGGCCTCCAACTTTAACTAAGTTTGATTTTTCAACCATCTAAATTCACATTGCATTGCATTTTTTTATACTGTCAGTATATTTTCCTATACTATCAATATATTTACTTATACTATTCACAACCTTCCATAACTTTCCTCAACCTTTGATAACTATCCACAACTTTTCATATTGTATAATTCTCGTATTGTATAATCTTATACTGTATAATTCTCATACTACATAATTCCTATACTATTCATTGTACTTTTTCTAAGTGTCTCTATATATTGTATTTCTTTTTTTAGTTGAACTATAAACACCTAAAAATATACCGATTTTATCTAACTAATATACTGTCTACTTCCTTACCATTTTGGATTATAGCATGATATTTAACTAAGTTTGATAACTATCCAACTTTAACTAAGTTTGATTTTTCAACAATCTAAATTCACATTGCATTGCATTTTTTTATACTGTCAGTATAGTTTCCTATACTATCAATATATTTACTTATACTATTCACAACCTTCCATAACTTTCCTCAACCTTTGATAACTATCCACAACTTTTCATATTGTATAATTCTCATATTGTATAATCTTATACTGTATAATTCCCATACTACATAATTCCTATACTATTCAGTGTACTTTTCCTAAGTGTCTCTATATATTGTATTTCTTTTTTTAGTTGAACTATAAACACCAAAAAATATACCGATTTTATCTAACTAATATACTGTCTACTTCCTTACCGTTTTGGATTATAGCAGGATATATCACTCGTAATAACCATGGGTTTTTGTCACAAAATTTAGATTTTTAACATTATCCTTGTGACACTAGTTTTACCTTTAAGAGCACTTAACAAATTTTTGAGCATAACATTTAGCTCACAAAATTTGTATATAAATTGCTCCCAACAACTCATAAAAATTGTACATACAATACATTACGAATTTTCATTCTATCTTATTCACAAAATTTCATAATATTAAAAATGAAATTTTCTAAAGAAAATCATTATTTAAATCATGGTTAAAACCGGATTTAAACCAATGAATTTCTCAAGTGGTACAAAAAAGCCTAGTCACATCTCGTTATTTTTTGTAATATATAAGTAAAACACTAGCTTTAAGGAGAAATAAACTCAACTTCTAGGATTCTTCTACTGACGATACTACCTTTGTTTAGCATCTCAATTAGAATCAACAGTATAAAATTTTCAGTAGCTATAATAAAAAAAAATTACAAGAGTATAAAACTCTCACATGTTATAGTTTTTAAAACAATATTTTTAATTCTAACTGCTCTCCTAAACACCCTTTATATATCAAATATTATTGGGATAATTTGAAAAAAAGGCCAAAAAAAATTTTCAATTGAGGAAATGACCCCCCTTTTTTTTTTTGGCACTAAAAACACAGGCTTTTTTGGGCAGAAAAACTGTCCCAGTTTTTTTCAGAAAAATAAGAAAAAAGACTGTAGCAAGGTAAGGAACCTAAACAGGATGAAAAAAAAAAAAAACTGGAGCTGTTTTTATACTTAAAAGGCCTTTTTTTTTGTGCCAAAAACTAACCCAAAAAAAAGGTCATTGACCAAAAAAAATTTTCCCAAAAGGTTATTTTTAAAAATCCCCCAATTTTATTACAGTCATATAAAAAGAAAAGAAAGGAAGAAAAAAAAAAGAAAGAAATCGAATAGAACTTAATACAATAGTTCAAAAGTGTTTACCCAACCGTAGAATTTTCTCTATTTCAAAATTACAATAAACGAAATTTATTATTTTTGACATAAATTACCTCACCAACCTTTTTTGATAAACCACACACATAACGCACAAAACTCATAACCAAAGTGATTACAATGGCCTTTATTTAGTGACTATATGCAAACAATTGTTGACTTGAAGGGGAATTGTAGGCACTTAAAGAATATAAAAAACAAATCTCATGACCAAAGTGATTACAATGGCCCTTACTTAGTGGCCATATGCAAACAATTGTTGACTTGAAGGGGAATTGTAAGCACTTAAAGAACATAACACGCAAAACTCATGACCAAAGTGATTACAATGGCCTTTACTTAGTGACCATATGCAAACAATTGTTGACTTGAAATGGAAATTGTAGGCACTTAAAGATCACATGTGCATCTCATTCCTCTCCCATGTGAAACTCGATTTAGTGGCAATAATTTATTTATTTATTGCTGAAACACACAAACAAAATATACAAAACCCACGGACAAATTGACCACAAGGGTCCACAGAAAAAGGTAACACCCTTTACCAGGCTTGCTCTATAGGAAAGTGGCCTATGGCCTCCACTAGGTATAAATAGGACCAGTTTTATCATGTCAAATGCAAAATGAATTATTTTACACATTTTCCATGCTTTAGCTCAGCTTGCAAGAACTAGGATATCTTATGTTCGGGCCAAAAAATGTTATCTTTTCTAATTTCTTTCCCTTCCTACCACACTTTTTTTTTCTAGAAAAGTGTAGTCTCATGACATAGAAAAGAACATCATGAGGTTTTGGCTAAGATAGAAAATCAAAGTAGTTCATGGATACCAAAGAAAATATAAGCTGCATCATGTGTGAATTTACAGATTTAACTTACTAGAAAGATTGTTGCAACTGTTTTCAAGGCAATACAGTCTCTGCTGCTGAGCAGAATATCTAGTTCTAAAAAGCAAACCTTGAGAGATAATAACGTAAAGAAACCAAAAGCAACTGGGAAGATGGAAAAGATCAGATGGTATTGGCAAAGCGGTTCCTTTGTTCAATTCTGAAATTTCTCCTGCAAAAATGGAAAAGTTGCCCAATCAGTTTCAACTTTGCTGGACACAAGTAGCTCCCTTAATCAATGAAAACTAAAAAAGAAGAAGGAAGGGGGGGGCGCGGCGCGGCGGAGGTGTTGTTAAACAGTAATATAACCGGAGATACATTTTACAAATAATTAAAATTTGAACCACTACCATAATTATTGTGCTATTTTGTAGCATAAAATGTGAAAATTATTATATGTATTTTTTTTATCATCTAAAATATTAAAAAATGTCCCTTTTTAATTTACGTAATATTTAAAAGAGAAAAAAGAAAAGAAAGCATATATATATTAAAGGAAATTGCAGTAAATAACACTTTTTCATTAAACTTGGCATATTTATTCATTTCAAAACTATTATAGAAATGTTGGTTTTGAAAATATTTGTCACAAATATTATATTTATGGTATGGATAATTTATTTACCATATTGTTTGCAGTATAAATAAATTTAATTTACGTAATAAATAAACAATATACATCGTAAATTTTTATTTACTATAATATTTTTAAAACCTACAATGTTTTTCAAAAATCTTAATATGTGTTATTTTTCTCTTTTTTTTTTAACAATGAATAAGGTTAAAGCCTAACGTGTAAGCCCATAACACTACTAAAAAGTAGGCCGTAGACTATTTTTTTATTATCATTATTGTGTTTTATTATTTATTTTTTCTTCTTTTAATTTATACCACTTTTTCTAACTAAAAAGCCAAAATACTTTTAAATAACATTTATTTATCTAATTCTAATCCGAAATATTCATAAACAATTATGTCTTAACCCTATTTGGAAGTGGTACGTTTCAAATCTACTCATAAAAACGATAATGTTGAAAAATCTGCTATAGAAGTAGTAGAATAAATTGTATGGTATACTATTTCTTTACTATCATTATTGTGTTTTGTTATTTTTTTTTTGTTTCTTTTGATTTACTTCTTTTTTCTTAAAAAAAAAAGCTAAAATACCCTTAAATAATACTTATTTGTTTAATCTTAATTCAAAAAACTTGTGACCGATTACGTCGTTAACTTTATGTTTCAATGTTTCTTGTAGACATGGTAAGCTTAAAAACGAGAGATTTTTAAAAAAGGCTTTAAGAAAAACCTGTTTTAGCAAAATAGTCCTTTTTTTTGTTTTTTTTGCACCAAAAAACAAGCTTTTTGGACAGCGAAATAGTTTCAGTTTTTTTTTTTCCATCCTATATAGGTTCCTTACCTTGTTACAGTTTTTTTCTTTATCTTTATGAAAAAAATTGAGACAGCTTATCTGTTAAAAAAAACATATTTTTTGGTATGAAAAAAAAGAGATGGTTATTTCTTTGATTCAAAATTTTTTTTGGCCCGTTTGTCAGATTAAGTCCTTAAAAACCAACGCCACAAAAGTAGTATTTCTAAATTGACCCGTCGTAGTGTTTCTCAAATTGACCCAAGCTTTGGGAGATCAGAATGGGCCAAAGGTAATTGTCCGAAAAGTTGTTATAGCTCTGGGAAGGGGAAAATTTGAAAAAAGGAGTAAGCAAACAAAGGGATAACTTTCGTGATCCGCAAAAACGAGAGGTACACAAACCAGTTCCTCCCAACTCTCTCTCTCTCTCTCTAGAAATTGTTCAGAAAACGATTCAGTTCTTGAACCCCCTAACAACCCAAAAGAGAATCTCCTCGGCGAAAATGTCGACGACGACCGCTTTCTTCGGAGCTCAAATTTCGGCGGCAGTGCGGAACCCATCTGCTCCGGCTTCGTTTGGCGGCGCGAGGGGGCCATCAGCATCCCCGTGGAACGGCGGCGGGCTGGTGCTGATAGAGTGCTCATCGAGGCCCAAAAAGAAGGCGACGGCCCACCACATGAAGACTCGCCCCAAAAAGACGCAGGCCTGGGACATCCGCCGAAAGCCCACCGTCTACCCTCCTCTCCCGCCCCTCCCTCCCGACTGGGTTCTCGCCTCCGACGACTCTTCTTCCGACGCTGCCCCTTCTTCCTCGCCCGAATCGGCTCCCGCTGCCACCTGATTTCAAATTCCTTTTGTGTCTTTTTTTTTAAATAATTATTGTTGTTTTGCTTTGGAGATGTTGTTTGGGACTTTTAGGTTGATCTGCTTTTGAAGAATGTTAATTTTGTCAATTTCTACATTGCTTGTATGAATAACTTCAGACGGTTGTGGCTTAATGATTTATTCACGTTTTGTTGGATGATGATGATGATAAGGGGGATAGTGTTTGTAGGAAATAGAGTACGAGACAACAGACGAGAAGGAAATTTTGAAGGTAATACACAGCGGCAAAAGATGCATATGTTCCTGACGTTTGGGTGAAAATCCGATTTGAAACTGGAATTTAAATTCACATTTGGGTCTATAATTAATTTTAAGTTTGCAGCAGAATAAAATCTAAAATTGTACTTCGGAAAAAAGGAGTCAAAATATCACCTGCGTTCCTGGGGCCGAGCTGAGCATGTGAGAGAGCCGAGCCGCTAGACGCCAGCCCGCAATGCCTTTCTCCCTCTCATATGTGCGCATCGTAGCCCTAAAGTGGGGCTGGTTGAACCGTGTCCTTCACGTGGCAGGGTGGCGAGCGTCCCAGCAGTCTCAGCAGTCTCAGCTCCTCTGCATGTGTCAGCGAGCGGGTTCTACATGCTGAGTTTGAAATTTGGGAGGGGTGGAAGTGTTAATTTCGAAAGTGGTGGTTGTTGGTCTCAGCCTCAGGTTGTCTTGTCAAGAGTTTTGAGATCAGGCCTTCAATTTTTAAGTGGAACGCTAGCTCGGGTGCAAACTTGGTTTCAAACTCCTTGAAACCCTCAAACAAACGGGCCTTTGAAACTTTGTTTTATCAGTTATAGTGTATTTTGCCGATTAGATTCTAACTAATGTTTCCTAACACCCTATAAATTTTTAAAACATATGAAATGTGTTTTCTTATATTTTAATTCTAGATGTGTCATAAGTTTGTCAATTCCAAACTACAGCCTGAAAACAAGTTACTAAATCAAAATCAACGTACAATAAAAGTCGTTCCCCTATGGGAACACGTACTAGTAGGATATGTTGCTTACAATTGTTATGTTCAAATTAATTTTTTTATAGAAGTTTGATAGTTAAAAGACAATTTTATCGGTATGTTAATTTTTTCGGTTTCTACCAAAAAAATTGTCTTAAATCGAAACCTTAAAATCAAGGCTCGTCACTCTTTCTTAATGCAACGTAGTGAAAGAAAATATATTTAGAAACTTTGCATGATGATTGTGAAATAAAATTTAATTTGCTGAATTATTATGTGAATGGAATTTGCAGATTCAGTAATCACGAATATAAGTGCTAAACAAACTTAAGATAATGGTACTACAATTATGATGCATCAACAATAACATTGACAATTTTTTTTATATGGCAAAAATCTTTCACGGAATACATTGAGAGTAAGATTAGCAATATGGGGTCATGACATAACAACATAACTTAAAACGACACGAATATTGCAGATTGGGATTTGAAAAAAGGGGACCTGTTAGATCAACCGTAAATTGATACAAAAAGACCATGTCAATTCAAGATTGAGCCCGCCTAAACACAAAATCCATGAAAATATTTTAAAAAGTTATATTTTACCTTTCATATCTTAGGGTTCGTTATAAACTTGTGATCCTATGATGGTTGCTCTTGTAATCATATGCTTTTATTTTGCCTCATTTTGAGAAATGTTATCATATTTTAGCATATTATGACTTTATTGTGTAAAAAAAAAACTCAATAAAAGTACAAAATTTTGTATCAATTTTAGGTTAACATGTCAATTTTATATCACTGATCAATTTCGAGCCGTATCATGTCAACCTGTATAATGTTTGAGTCATGTCATGTTGTGGTTTTCGAAAAAAAAAAAAAAGGTTTCAAGGGTTGTATTTGGGTTGAGTAATAAAAAATGAAAAAAATAGCAACAACACGACACGAATACTAAACGTGACACAAAATTGTCACTCCTATCTAAGAGTTCTCGATCAAAATCACGACTCTACGTATTATTTTCCCCATTATTGTTATTGGTATACTACAATTCTGTATCCTATTTGTTTGAGATGATATTAGTACTCTTGCGATTGATGTTTCCATGAAAGCGGAAACACAACCATAGCGACAGATCTGACGTCATTGAGACAGAGCTATAAAAGAAATTGTTAAACTTTATAAATAAAATGTCGATTGGCATAGAAGTGAAGTGAACAAATCCGATTTAATAAAATATATTTTTTTTCCAGTTACTAGGATTCTAATGCTTTGAGAATGAACAAAGGGAGATCAAGTAAATAGCATATAAAGAGGCAAAGGTTTTCCTAATAATGAGAGCAAGGTAGTTCCCTTGGAACTATAAATTTAAACAAAATATCCAGAAGAACCGAGCAATTGTAGCTAGTCAGCTACTACACGGTTGAATGTGACGATCAGAGCACCCACCCAAAATTTAATCAAGAAGAAAAGAACATGTTAGACTCGCAAGAAGTCTGGCCATGATGGTTGGCTCCCTTCTTGCAAGGGGAGACAGACTATGAGCAAGTCATTTACAGAAATTAAAGGGCACGGGCATTTACACTTGGTTATTTTTCTTCAGTTGTTAGACCACATATTTGATCGTTGTCGGACCAAACATGCACGTACTTCTCCTGCAGACACTTATTTGAGGTGCTCCAGCTGCCGTCTGTTAAGACTGCCAACTTGAACTTCAGCAAAGCCTACCGATAATTCCAGAGTGTTTTACCCGGATATTTTCTTGTACTTCCCTTGCGCCAAACTCAAGAGGAAATCTGTGAATACATGCTCATATTCTGGCATTTTCCCATACCCTGCAACAAAATTAAGATCCGAATCAAAACCAGAGAGCATGTCTTCGATTCGACCTCAGATGGTGTAAGGAGAAAAAATAACAAGTGATCTCTGGTGCCACGAAGTTGCAGAAGTCGGTTCAAAGTCACAGTATAGCAACTCAAATAAAGAAAGATCAATTACCAGGGAAGTAGTTGATGTCAATGACATAGAACTGATCTCTGGTGCCATGTTCTCGAATGATATCCAAATTGAACAACCGTAGACCCTAATGAAGAGCCGGGAAAAAAAAAAATTAATATTCCATACCATAATATGTATGCCGCCATATAACCAGTAAATGAAAGACAAAAAGCTACCAATCGACGGCGAAGCTCCTTTGCAAGTCTCTCAAGCAAGGGTTGGGGTGGAAGTTCTGCAAGAAAATCAATTACCACACATTAGGGACCATACCAGCTTTTTGAGTCCAGGTGTAGCAGAAATTTCAAAACTTAATTTATGGGGATATAAAATAGGAATGACAATTAGACATTTTTATGTCAACATTAATCCATGGCACATACCCTCGTCCACTGTTGAAGCATAGGCAAAGTGGCTGAATAAGACACTATTCAGAAAACCACCAGCCAAAAAAACAAGAACTTTGACTCAAGTTTACTCTAATAACATAAGCTCATTGTCTGATGGCAACAGTCACATAGGGGCCAAAATGAGTGAGATAATAAAAGTGTTCTTAAATAACAAAACCTACCAGCAACACCAGGGTCCAAATCCGCATCATCTGCAGAAGCCGCAGCACAAGAAACCCTGGGAAAACGATACACACCAGCGGTTTTGGACAGCTCTCGTTTGCTAACATCAGGCAAAGAGAAACGTCTGACCACCTTTACAGCTTCTCCAACAATGTAAACCTTAAATAGAACACCTCCTTCAACCAGGACACATTTGACAGTATTACAATCATTGCATGCTAGTGGACAACAGAACATATAAATCACTAATTGGGTGCAGCTGCAAACCATGATTAACAAACTCTTGAAGAACAAGGGGAGGTTCTAGCTTTTGGAGGGAGCATTGATCATAAGCAAGTGATAACTCGTGAGACTTTGCACTTCCATCAGCAACTAGTGGCTTTGCAACTGAAACAGGTATGATGATGCAAACAAAAATCAATAAAAAATAAATATTAAAAATTCTACTAGATAATTTCAATTTTCATGCAAGAATTACGCAATTATTGACATAGTCATTGCAGGACAGTTGAATAGGATAATTTGACGCCTTTTACAAAGTCCAGCAATAGAATGAGGTAAATACTAGCATTCTAAAAGTGCTTACACATACATACCAAGCGGAAGTGTCAGGCCAGATTTTGCAACTGCATCGGAGATAGATGATGCATCTTTCTTAATAACCAGTTGTCTGGGAACACCAACTTTGCCTGTGTAAGCATCAATATTTTGGTCAGCATAAAACATTACAGAATTCAATAACCATACTTATAAGTAAGACCTGTAAGTTAAAATTCAAGCAGAACAAAATCAAACGATAAGCACACTAATTACCATGTGTTTCAGACAAGTCCAAATCAGCAACAGCCTGCAGCATGTGCTGCCGATTACGTAAATGTTGTATGGCATCAGGAGGATCAAGAACAGTAACTTCTGGATGTGTTTGCCGGTAGTCCTAAAACATATGAAGACAAGCGAGTTAGAAGAGACGATTACTGGAAATAAGCATACAGTTACAAACATAGGGTAAAACTTAAATATTAGTCAAAGAAAGTGGTCATGTTGGAAATCAATTAGTCAACTTAAACCAAGTCAGCACATTTTAGCTCTTATTGGTAATCAGCCATTTTGCATACCCTGCCTAAATCATAAATAGCCATGAGGAATTTAGAGTAAAACGAATACATAGTCCCAACTGACAAAACAAAAGGTAACATGTCAAGACCAAAACAAACGGGCTTTTTTTTATTTTTTAGTAACATCAACATTTGACTTGGCTTAAATTCTATTCTAACTACAGGACGATGGTTTATCCTTCATAAAAGAGAAGTCTGGTTCTGGTAATAAATACGAACTGGCTCTTTGTCACTGAAAGAACACAAGTAGACTCCTACTATGCACAAATTCTATAAATACATAATCTTAACCTTGCGAAATATTACAATAGTTTCATTCAAAAGTTTATTGAGAAAATAAGACATCATGGCAAGAATATAATAAAAGAAAATCATAATGAAAGTATCTCAAACTAAGAGTTAGAAAATTTTAAAAATTAGACACAGAATTTTTCTGCAAATGAGGTTAGCTCAACCATGCATATATACCACGCACAAGAGATTCTCCACGTGTTAGTTAGCAAACCATTCAGAAAAACTTGATGTGTTTGATTACAGCATCAAGAAATCAGGAAAGGACTAAGAAGGAAAACAACGACGAGGACTTTAATAACGTGAAAAAAAAAATTGGAAGATCAAAAACAACTCTGAAGCCTCCCGTACATCGTATATAACCATATAAAAAAATGTAATAGTAATGCAGGTGCGTAAGCCGAAATTAGACTTTTTGAAAAACTCTGGAAAAGATAACTACAAAATAATTTTAACTAATTTTAGACTGAAATCCATAAAATTTCTCCGGAACAATCTACGAGTGATGCTGGCTTCCAACTTAAATCATTCGACACAACAAAGTCCATGAACAAGGACAATTTCTAGAGACTAATCCTGGACTAGAAGTATCACAGACACAAAAGCAGGAACTAGATCTTAAATTTACTGCTTCTTTCGTATGGTTTAGTTGACAAGGCTGTGTAGTGGGAACAAATCAACCCATTCAATCAAGAATCCACAAAAATGCTCAGAAAACCTGACGAAATCAGCTAGATGGCCATGGAAGTAGAAACATCGCCACTTGCCGGAGCCTTGAGGCCTCAACCTCAACTATTGAGTCATGATTCATGACGAAGGCAAGGGAAGAACTCTGCACATTATGTTAGACAGCAATGAGTTTTAAGAAATTAAATTTCGGTTTACCACCAGGCACTGTCAGTGACTATTTGAGTCCTACCACTGTATAATTAGTGTCAATGCAAAGCGCAGCAATGTGAACCTTCTACAAACATCAACAAAAATAGTTGCAAGACAAATCAATCAAGATCAAGAACACATACAAGTTCTTTGAGATTAGACAGTATTTAAACATAGACGGACCTCAAGAACTTGGCACCATTCTTTTCCTGATAACTGCATGAAAAAGAAAAAGAAAAAAACAACAACAAAGATTAGCAAAATGGTATAATATTCGATGACGCTTATTTGATTTTATTTAGCATCAAGTTTATCAGAGCGTAGAGTTAAAAGCAACAGGAAGTAACAGTAGTGGGGTACAAAACATATGTACTTCTTAAGTTGTTCATCCTAAAGTCTCAACTCTCAAAAAGAGAAACATCATCTAACCTTATGCAAAAGAATGTCAAAAGGACCTTGTTCTGAAAGAGGCCTGTTATGGTCAATAGCAACAAACAGTATCCCCTTCTTTCTGCATCACATATAAAATTCATATAATTAACACAAAACAAAAGAAAAGTAAATAAAAGGGAAAGAAATTCTACTACTGGAGACTGGTCAAACTTTGCTGGAATTGCATTTGGCATTCACACAGGCAACTAGTTTTTGCAACAAGCCATAAATATTCAAAGGTGGGTACAGGAAGACTAATTTCATTTTAAGAACACAGAAAATGTTGAATGAATACGTTATCAAATTTTTTATTGTCCAAGTAAATTCAGAATAAACAAGCAAATAAGCTATGTTACACAAATGAGTGAGAGAAAAGCAACTCAAAGAGCATAATATTTTCAGTAGGCTCATGTTTTATATTAAAAAAAATTGCAGCTTTAAAATATGCTCATTTTAATTGACTGGAACAAGAAGCAAGGAAAAAAAAAGAAATAGATTTCCTCTGTGTGTGAAATCATTACAATGGAAGTTTCTACGATTTTCATTCATTTTCTTGCAAGACAAACGAAAACGACATATGTACTAGAATATTCGATTTTCGAATACGTTACACGCAAACCGTAGCAAAGCAACCAAGCCGACGCCACAAATTAAATCCTCTTCGCACCAAGAAATACAATACAATCAGAATATTGAAACAAAAAAAATTGAATCTTGACAATTTTTTTTATAACTTTTAACCTAGTAATTTCTATGGAGAATTCAAGGTTGTCAGTGGAAGAGGGATTAACGTTAAAAAAAAAAGAAAAGAAAAAAAAAAGCTTAAATAAAAATATTTTCCCGATTAATTTTTCTAGCCAAATTACCTAGCTAATCCTTCAAGCTTAGGCTGCAAAAAACTCTTCGTCTTCTTCGACGTGAGAGCGTATCCAACCATAACCAGTGATCTCTTGTGGAGAGGAAACCCTCCGATTCCAATACGACATCTCTGTTGTTCAGAATTAATCAATCCCTTTTCCTCGGAAGAATCTTCTCTTTCCTTGTCTTCTTCTTCTTCTTTATTGTACATCATTTCCTCACCCATCCAAACAAACAACAAACAAAATTTTCTCGCAACAAAAGCACTTTCTCGGAAAATTTTTCAAATTTCGGTTACGCGAAGAAAAGGAAAGAATCAAACCCCGAGAGAAGGAGAGAATGAGTGGATTGTATTCTTCCCGCAATGGGATTTCGGAGATCAAAAACAGAAATCGAAGAGAGAAGGCGGAGAGAGAGGGAAAAAAAATGTGATAATGTTACTCCGAGGAGTTATTTTATATCGGTGGTGAGGAAGAATAAAATAGGAGAATTGGTGTAAAATTCCCAAGGAAATAAAAAAGAATAAAAGAACAACTAGAATAAAAAAAGATTTTTTTAAGCTTCTAGTCCCCGAACTTTTTGACCTTTTTGCACTTAAGAGTTCGTATTAAAAATTTTTACCACTAGATCTCAAACTCTCATTTTCTTCCAATGTTTTAAAGCTTTCACCCTTTTTTTCATAAGCAAGTTGTGATTATATTGTTCCCTCAAAAACCAAAAAAAAAAAAAAGAAGTTGTCATTATATTTTTATAAACTAAAAGAGAACATAATAATTATGTCAAGGACAACGAAATTTCCTATAAAAGAACAAGTTACTTTAAATATTGAGCTATAACGACATTTAACGAAAAAAATTTAAAGAATTAGGGCAACTGTGCTAAAATAGTAGGTGAGAAGTTGTCAAAATTTTTAAAATAGGAACCTAAATGTCAAAAGCATAAGATTTTGAGGAACAATCATCTAAATTGAATGTCAAAATCAAAAAGCTTGAAGACTTTAGGTGCAAAAAACTTTAAAAACTAGGACTTTTTACAAGGATGTTTAGAAATTGGTTTACATAGATTGAGAGTCGATCGATTGGGAAAATTCTAATGCGAAGCCAATATATGAATCCCTTAATCTAACTCGAAAACATCAAATTTTATGGATTAAATTTCATGGATAATTGTTGAGCCTTTAACTTATTAAAAAACTGGAAATTAAAATTGACATAACATAGCATAACATAGTATAGTTCAACAAAATCCAGCATATTACAACCCAATCAAAAACAAATATTTGATAATAAACTAAATTATTATATTACAATCTATTGCAAGAATCAAGTCTTTGCGTGGTAAGCTTTAGGCTAGTAAAAGGTAAAATTTCAATCAATCTAATAATTTGACATAAGTCACCAATATGTAGAAAAAGCAAGCTGTATCGTTATAGGATTTATTATAAGCTAGTAAAAGAGATTTGATAGACCTATATAGTTCAAGCTTCTATAATTATAAAATACATTATTCTAGATATATATTTTATAATTATAAACTCTAACATTGCTCCACGAAAATCTTAGAGCTGCACTCTCGAACTATGTGAAATTACGAAGCTTCAAAAAAGCTAACCGTCTATGACATATCATAATGTATCACATCTCCATAGGATATTCATAACCGCTTAAGGTTAAATAACATTTTACCTTCCTAATTATTTTTATCTTATGTTCTATGATCACACCATTGGAATACTTACTATCCAAAGACAATATACCATTCAATTACACCTATGTCTCCAAATGTTTGAGTGCTCCAGTCTTCTAATTACAAGATAACGCATATAAGATAATATCATTAACTCTAAAAAAAGAGTTATGGATTCCATATCTATGAATAACAAGTCTATGCAATCTAGAGTCATGCCTCCAACATACCAGTATGCATACCATCATAAAGTCATGATGTCACCCTTTGGTACATCAAAGGACACAACTCATGATGTCACCACTTTATTATTAAAAAAAACTAAATAAGAATTTGTAAATAAACAAGCTACAGATATCAAATTCCTTTTAGGTCTAGGAGCATAAAAATAATCTTTCAAAACTAAAATCCTATAATCATCTAAGTAAAGATGGACGTCTCCCATTACTTCAGCCAACACCAAGGATCCATCGCCCATATGAAGCGTGAAGTCTATATGCAATAAACTTCTCGTTTCTTTAAACCCCTACACAGAAACACAAACATAATTAGTTGCTCCAGAATCTATGACCGAAGTATCACTTGATTCCTTAACTAAACAAGTTTCAATAACCAAAAGATCATACTTACCTCCTTAGGAAAAGAAGTCCTTGTAAGTCCTCTAAATGTCCCCAACTTTCCCATAGTAAAAGCACTTCAACTTCTTTGGATCCTTTTTCTTCTTCTTCTTGTTCTTACCATTTGCTGGAATAGAAAATTTCCTATTCTTAGATCTCTGCTTCCTTCTATTCCCTGGATTATGATTAAAACTAGATGCAGCTATCAAGTTGGCCTTATCACTTGCAAGAGTTTCCCCATATTAGAATTTCAATCTCCTGTAACTGCTTCATCAACTTCGTCAAGGTCATATCTTGTCTATTGCACAAATTATATGAAGCTCTAAACAGGATAAACTCTTTATATAGAGTCTCAAAGATCATAGTCATCTTGACTTAGCATCGATATCAGCTTATGGGTTTGAGCCTCAGCAAGGTACCCATGACCGACATCATATGCTCCTTCGCAGGAGTCCCCAATCTTTGTTTATAGTTCAAAAGTTTCTGAAGAGCCCCTTGTCATTTTGTTAGGGCTTGGTCTCTAAACATGTATTCAAGATTATCCAGAATCGACTTCGCAGTCTCATAATCTTCATGTTAAGCCTGCGACACATTATTCATGCTAGCCATAACATAACAACAAGCCTGATTATTAGCATCGTTCCAGTGATCATACGCTTCAATTTTCTCATTAGTGGATTCCCTGGTAAGTTTAGGAGGACACGGTGTTCTCAGTACAAATTTCAGTTTCTCAAAGGAAATGACGATATTCAGGTTCCCTTTTCAATCATTATAGTTCTCACAAGTTAATTGGTTCTTATCGAGTATCAAAAGATAAAGAGTTTTTAGACATTCAATCTGCAATGAAGAATAATGTACCAAATAAAAGCAAACAATTCACAATAGTTTAGTAAGATAATACAAACAAGTAAACATACAATTGTATTTTTGTGTCAAAACCTTGAAAAAATCACAACCTTACAACGATAATTCCCAACTCAGAATCCAAAAAGCCGCCTAGGGGAGACTTGCCAGATTCAATTAGGAACACAGATCCCCTCCGATCAATATATTCCATCCAAGACTTGTCTGATCCAGCATATATTAATAATCGCTTTCTTTGGCCATTAATTTCCTTAACAATTCTCCTAGATGAGATTAATAATAAAATTAATCTTGAGTGTATAACTATCATTCCAACTATTTTAACCATCATTTATAATCGTCACCTAGGGGTGTACAATGATAAATCATGCTAAAATAAATTATCCCTTTGGAGATCCAATCCAGTACATGATGAAATCCCTTCTTAGGGGTCGGAACCATCATGTGCTACCTATAGACCAATGATGGAGACCATAAGTCTTCTCTACAAAAACCTTTTCCACTCAACATTTTGGTAAATGATGTTTAGGCTTCATATATAATTAGGTTGTGCTTTTTCTCTTTTTCAATTAACATAAATTATGTTGTACTCTGTAGATTTATATATCTATTTAAAAAGTTTTATTTATGTATATTTATATATTATTTATATAGTTTAAATTTACGGACTACACTGATTTAGAAATGCTTAATTCATAATCTAATCTATGCATATCAAATTGAGAAAACCTCAATCTAAAACCAATCCATATTGTTCATAATATAATCTAATCTATTGGATTGGATTGAACGATTAGAAATAGATTAACAGATTCTATGAACACCTCTCCCTTTTAACAATAATATGAAAGGACTTGAGTTATAACTTAGGAAATTTACATAAATGCAACTTTTTTACACTCAATTTTTATTTATGCCATAAAATAGACTATTAGTTTCACATGTCTAGTTGAGACATTTCAACATGTCCTGAGAGGACATTCCACTTCCCACATGTCCCGCTGGGGTATTTCTACGTATTCTGATGAAACATTTGCACACATCACTGCAGGACATTTCCACATGTCCTCGAACGACATTTCGAAAACCTCCCAAATGTCCCATAGGGACATACGGTGGAACATTCCAAAGATCTTGGGGACATTTTCACATGTTCAGCCTTCCACATGTCTTGTTGTGACATCTAAACAAAAAATAACAAAAACAAACACCACAACCAAAAAAAAAAACACAAACACAAGCAAAAACAAAAATAGAAACAGAAATAGCAAAAGGCAAAAAAAAACAAAAAGAAAATACAACCAGATAACAACACCCCTGCCTACTTCCAACCATTGCCGGTGATCATGGCCACCACACGTCCTCCGACACTAATAAGAGGAGACAATAAGAAGAAAGAAGAGAGATAGAAAAGAGAGTATACAAGAAAAATGTGAGGAGAGAGAAAGGGGGAATCAGGAAAAAAAAAAGATAGGAAAAAAAGAATCAAAAAAATAATGTTGTAAAAGTACGGCATAATATGTTATTTACGCTATAACTTAATAGATGAAAGGGCCTTTTTAGGAATTTGGATTTTTATATAATTAGTAGGGAGGGGATAGGGTGGATGATATGGTGAGGGTGACCATTCTACGATCACAATCCATGGACATGCTTTGGTCGCCTTGTGGTTTTGCCTTTGTAATTTGTTTCTTCCGAGTTCCGATGATATTGCCCGTTTTTCATCAAGTTACTAGCGCACATAACACATTGCTTTATATTCATGTAAAATAATAATTGCTTTTCCTACAGAACTTATGACTTTCGAGCCGTCATATAGGATATTTCTTGAAGGTGGGCTATCGATTAATTAGGGTTAACAAAAGTTGTTCACGTACTTCATACCAAATTTTTATTTTGGTCTCTGATATATAAACGCTCCAAAATTAATCTCAGATGTGTCTTGATTTGATGAAGTTTGTTGTGTCATCCAGTGATTATTAAAATAATGAGTCAATGACAGAAAAAAACACACGAGTCGTGCACGAAGTTAGGCAATTTGATTATGAAGTGGGTTGTAAATATACTTGGAATTCTATCAAATGTTGTAACATACATTTAGAGGAAAGCTCTAGTACGCACACTATAAACGGCATATAACAATAACATAATAAGAGCCCATACCAAATCAATTTTCAATTAGTTAATTTCACTTTAAAAGCCCGTGATATGTCCATTTTCCTCTTAAATGGTACATGGATAACACATGTGACTATATTTTTATGTAGTTTTAACCTAATGACTAATTTTGTCACACCAAGATAGGTTAGAGTTGGTTTTAAAATAGTTCAAACATCAGGGATCAAGATAAGATTCAATGTAAACTTTGGGGACCATTCATGAAATTTATGTAACTAATTAGTTGCTATCTAAGATACTAGTAAATATATTGATATTTTCAATTACTAGTGAGAAGCATGCGTCCTCACGTGCATTCCTTACATTTTTCATACAATGATGTAATTTTTTTTCTAAAATTTAGTCTATCTATCATTCTCCTCATAGTTTAGGTTTGTAAAAAAAAATTAAGCAAAGAATATTTGAAAGAAAAACAGGGTTTTAGTGATGAAAATTAGATAGTAAAGTGTTTATGTAGAACATATACAAAGGGATTTGAGAGGGTTATAAAACAAAAATGTTTAGGCAGACAGACGTTTGAGAAGAAATTATTTGAGAAGAGCAATTAGGGAAAAACATGTATATGAGCCACAATTAGGTAAAAAATTGGCTAAAAGAAAAATGTTTGAATAATTATACATTTGAGAAAAATAATATTAATATGAGTATATCAAAAGAAAAAAGTTAAATACGAATAGTTTGAAAAAATAACATTTAAAATTAAACAAAAAATAAATAAATGGATCAAAATATATGTTTCAATCAAAATATGCATTTTGGTCAAATGTGTGTGAAACAGAGAAAATGTTTAAACAAATAAGGCATATATATATATATATATATATATATATATTCTAAAAAAAGTAGTTCGAAAAATCGTATGGAAGATTAATTACGTGATACTATGTAATGAAAATAGCAACTGAGAAGGAATACATCAATACATATATATGTATATATATTTAGGTCGGGGCGTATATGGGATAATTTTTTTTCAATTCGATGATAGTTGAAAATGTCACCTAGAAAAAATATGTAGGTAGAGAAATATTTGAGAACTAAAATGACAAAATCTAGAAAGGTTGAAATAAAAAAAAATGAATGAAACTTAAAGGTTATGATAGAAAAATAGTAATAAGATTGGATGTAAAATGATGTGAAAGAAATATGAACAAAACTCGAAGGTCATGACTGATAAGATTGTAATAATATTTCAAAAGATATAAAATATTGTAAAATAAGGATGAATTAGAACGAAAAAAGAATTTGACGATACACATCTAAAAAAATTGATAAGGTGAATTTGAAATATATAATTTATGAGGAAAGCAATAAAAAGGCATAAAAGTGAGAAGAAAAAAATAAAGGGTTGAAGATGCAAATAGAAAAAGGAAAGAGGATAAAAAAGCAAGAAGCAAAAAAAAAAAAGAAAAAAAAAGAAAAAAGGGTCGACCATGTGTAATCCCCACACACAAAAGCATTTTCACGTTTTTAGAAGAAAAAAAGTATTTGATGACATATACATATTTAAAAAATAATCTAATAAGGTGAATCTTAAAATATATAAGCTATTAGGAGAAAACAAAAAAAAAAAAGCATAATGCAATAAGAAAAAAAGAGAGAGGACAAAAAGATAATAATAACCACGCGTAATCTTCATATGCGAAAGTGTTTTTATACTTCAACTATAACGACGCTTTATCTTCATGTGCAAAAGTAGTTTTGTGCTTTAATATAATAAAAATAAAGATAAGGATAAAGATTTATTGATTTTTTTAATTGAATTATTAATTTCTTGTGCCACAACCTAGATGTAATAAATTTTCAGAGTTAATTACATAACTATACTTTTAAATTTTAATTATTTTTAATTTATTTTTTTATTTTAAGAAATTATAAATATATCTCTTAAATTTAAAAAACTTGTTTCAATTTTATCCATCGCATACTTTTTTGGACAAAATAATATAGAAATAAAACAAACATATCATTAATTAGATCAAATTTGTTTCAAAAATATATTTTCTTCTCGAATAAAATTTTTAAAAAATATTTTAACATTAAAAAAACTATAAATCTTGACATCTTGTTTTTTTTAAAAAAAAAACTTGATGCTTTGTTTTAGAATTTTTTTTCATAACATATCTTTCATAGCCGTTAAAACGTAATTATATCCTTTTGTTTAATTTTTTTTATTTATAAAAATAAAACTGAAACAAGTTTTTTAAATTCAAAAAATTCCTTTATAATTTGTAAAAACAAATAGACAAATTAAGAAATAGTTAAAATTAAAATATATAATTATATAATTAACCTTAAGCTTTTGACTTCAAATTTTTGGTTAATTTTGGCGGAATTTTTCAAACTTCCAAGTCAAGAAACAAGCCATCGAAATCGGTGGATCATGCATGTCTCCTAGTAGGATTTGATGTGTGTGTTTGAATATTATTGCTTACATACGCTGTTTTTTTTTTTTAATTTCTTCATTAATATTATTGGTTGGGAATATTTTCACATTTCTATATATATATATATATATATTTAAGAGACAAAATCATCGACATTAATATGGTAGTACTTTTAATATAATGCTTGATAATTAGTTCTAAATATCTGTTTTTTTTTTTTTTTTGAAACTTCATGCGCATGCTAGTACCTGTACGTAAGAATGTACGACAATAATCATAGTAAATATCATATGTACCGGGTGTTTGGTAAAGTGGTAAAAACTACAGTTTTTATCACAAACTCAATTATAAACAGTATAAAACTCTCACATGTTATAATAACAATAAAAAAAATTGCTACAGTGTAAAGCTCTCACATGCCACAATAAAAGTGGTTCTCACCACCTTCTAAACACCCCATTAGTGGGTGTTTGAAAAAGTGGTGGGAACCACTTTACTGTAGCATGTGAGAACTTTTTACTGTAGCAAATTTTTTTATTGTTACTGTAGCACATGAGAATTTTTTACTGTTTATAACTAAGATTGTGGTGGGAACCACAAATGCTAAACACCACCGTGGGCTATATAAGACACACAGGGATTACAAAGTACAGATTGTTTATATATACACTGTAGACTATATATATACACACACATATGTACAAATATTATATGCAAATTATTTCTTCTAAACTTACAGGAATTAATTAGGCTCACAACAGTAAAATAGCAACAACTTTTAAATATCGTGGTGATCATGACGGCA
>CAMOHE010044196.1:13717-31660 GCA_946598075.1 Artocarpus hirsutus | reverse complement strand
AATACAAATGATTGTCTAAAGTGAATCGATTTGCCAAGACAGAATTATTAATCCAAATCAATTCACTTTATGTCCCGATCCAACACATCGTCACCTATGACAACGTGCCAATGTTTCTATTCACAGAGTCCACCTCCGATGGTCAAGACAAACCATCTCCCAATAGGGATGTAGACAACATAACAATCTTTATATGAATAAAGCGCCCAACTTTATTCCCTCGATTGCGGATCTTATGATTTAGACCGTCACCTTAAGAATCGTGTCTTCTGCATAATCTGTCCATCATATGCCCAATTTTTAAAGGTTTAGACCGACAGTTTCAAACTATTGTTTGCTTATCATACATTCAACAAATATGAACATAAAGAGGACAAGATTTGGTATATGAATAATTAATGAATTCTTTATTGATAAAAATGTCTTCAAAAACTCATTACATTTTTACTCCTTAGGGCATACATGTCTAACAACTGCAACGTGAAATCATAATCCTCCATGTATTCCATCCATCTTCGCTGCCTTAAGTTCAAATCCCTCTGAGCAAACAAATACTTCAAGCTCTTGTGGTCGAAGAAAACTTGAAATGTCGCTCCATACAAATAACATCTTTAGATCTTCAACGCATAAATCACTGTTGCGAGCTCCTAATCATGAGTAGGGTAATTCCGTTCGTGAGGTCGTAACTGTCTTAATCCATATGTTACCACTCGTCCATGCTGCATCAACACACACCCAAGTCCACGTCCTGAAGCATATGCATAAACCTCGTACGGCTCGTCACTATTGGGAATGATCAACACTGGTGCTGAAGTCAACCGATTCTTCAATTCTTGAAAAGCAAACTCACATTCTTCACTCCACTCAAACCTGACATTCTTCCGGACCAATCTTGTCAATGGTGCTGCTACCTTCGAGAAGTCTTTCATAAATTTCTTATAATATCCTACAAGTCCCAAGAAGCTGTGGATTTCTGCCACATTCCTTGGTCGTTCCCAATCCACTATGGCTCTATCTTAGACGGATCCACCGAAATACCATGCTCGTAGATGACATGATCTAGAAATTTGACCTCTGTTAACCAGAACTCAGACTTTCCTTCTTGGCATACAATTGATGCTCCTACAAGGTCTGAAGCACGATCTTGAGATGCTGCTCATGCTCCTTCCAAGTCTTAGAATAAACCAAGATGTTGTCAATAAACACGATCACGAATTGGTCCAAATAAGGCCTGAATATCCTATTCATCAAATCCATGAAAGCTGCTGGAGCGTTCGTCAATCCAAATGGCATCACCAGAAATTCAAAATGTCCATACCCAGTCTTGAAAGCTGTCTTAGCAATGTCCTCTTCCTTAATCCTAAGCTGATGATATCCTAACCTCAAGTCTATCTTCGAGAAGTACTACGAACCTCCCAACTGATCAAACAACTCATCAATCATAGGCAAAGAATACTTATTTTTCACCGTGACTCGATTCAACTGTCGATAATCTATACACAATCTGAGAGTTCCATCATGTTTCTTTGCAAAAAAAACCGATGCTCCCCACGGTGATGTACTATTTTAGATGTATCCCTTATCAGCAAGCTCCTGAAGCTGCTTTTTGAGTTCCTTCATTTTTATCGATGCCATCCGGTAAGGTGCTATAGAAATTAGTGCTGTTCCCGGAAACAATTCAACACCAAATTCGATTTCCCGATGCAGTGGTAATCTTGGTAGCTCATCGGGGAAGACATTCTCAAATTCATCTACCACTAGAATCACTGCACGTCCTTTCAAAGCACTGGGTTCTCCTTCCAAATTCATGAGAAAGGCATAGCAAGCTGCGTTCTTCCACCCTCCGAGACACGTTCTTACAAGACGCTCACTCATCAATCGATCACCACCACCCTGGTAAGTAATCGTTGTCCCCTTATCTGACACTAGGGTTACTTTCTTAAGTTGGTAGTCCACTACTGCACTGTATCTAGACAACCAATTCATCCCTAGGATTACATCATATGATCTCATGGGAATCACAATCAAATCACTTTTCAAAATCTCATCCCCAATCTTTATTTTACAAGCTTTACAAACACTATTCACACACACCCGCCCCAAGGGTGAAGCTATAACTAAGGGTTCGCCAAACTCTTCTATTTCTAATCCCAAGGCATGTACAAAAGAGCTCGAAATGAGAGAATGAGTGGCACCAGTATCAAATAACACGTGTGCTAAAGACTGAGAAACCATGATCGTACCATCGACGACTGCGTTACTAGTTTGGGCATCTGAATTCCCTGATGTCATCATATGAACCTGTACTGGAGCCTTCCCTTTTCCTCTACTAACACTACTAGATCATGGGTTTGTTGGCCGATACTGCTGCGATGATGGCGACTACACACTGGCTATACTCGATGCTTGGTACTGAGGGACGTTACGTTGAAAGGTCTGCGGTTGGTGTCCTTGCGCTAAATATGGCAGTTACTGAGGAGAGAACTGATGGAATGGAAGCTGAGGATACTATTGTGGCTGAGGTAGAGTCTAAAGCTGGGGCTGACGACTAGCTCCTTCTCCAGTCTGAAATCCTAGGAGAGCACTCCTGATCGGGCAATTCCTCTTGATGTGTCATTGCTGCTGACAAAAATGGCAATGGAAGCTGTAGGGGTTGCTGTGCCCACTGCTGGATGAACTACTGCTGCCGCTGTTTGTGCCACCTTGCTTGTTCTTTCCCAAAGTTGGTTGACTACTGATGCTCGTCCTGCCGCTCCTCTATGGTCCTCCTAATGTCTTGACTTGGTTTTCACAGTACTGTGCGTAATCATTCTCCACTGATATTGCTGATGACACAATCTCACCAAAATTCCTGAGTCGCAGGACAACCACCTGCAGATGGAGCAAACCTGGCCAATTCATTGAACTTTGCTTCGTATTCCTAAACTGACATATCAACCTGTTGTAACCTATAGAATTCTACAGCCTTTTGATCCCTGTATCCTTGCGAAAAGTAGCGATCACAGAACAACTCCTCAAATCTATCCCAACTGATGTTACCATTGTTCTCTAAACATTTAGCTTGCTTCCACCAAGTATTGGCACTACCTTCAAACTTGTATGCCGCGAATTCCATGCGATACTCTGCTGGCACACCAAGAGTATCCAGGTGCTTCACGATCGAATCTAACCAATATTCTGCCACTTGCGGGTCCCCGGTTCCGTCAAAGGTTGGTACAGACGCACGTCGAAATTCCTTAAAATACGAATACCGACGACTAGCCTCAGAATCATCCGGTCTTGCCCTTGTTGCCATCTGCCAAAATGTAGCAAACATAGCCCTTATCATGCCCTCATCATTTCCAAACTCGGCATCAGCTGTCGAGCAATGTCTAGGTGCCATTCTCTCACTTCTGAAAACAAAATTTGGACTGTCAGTGGTATTTCATTGTCGTACCTATGTGTGCACAATTCCTAAGGTTCATAGCCTTATGCTCTGATACCATTCTGTCACGCCCCGAAGTATGGGAGGTGACCGTGGATTAATAAAGTTAATTGAATAAGGATTTAGTTAAAAATAGCATTTTAGAATCAATTTTATTAATAAAAATGTGATAATTTTAAAATCGTTTAATTAAAGCGGGTAGTTATAATATTTTAAACAAATAAGGATAACAGAATAAGCAATAAGAAAATAATAAAAACAATAAGAATATCGGGTGAGGCGAGAATGGGTCCCACTGACCCACATCTTGTGCACACACATAGTACTAACAACATTATAATACAACTAGAGTCCAAGAGAAAGGAGAAAGTTAAGAATTTATATGCCTTGTCTTGCTATAATAAAACCTACCCAAATCTTCTACTGAACGCAAGTCCGGTCAACGGATTCTTCTCTGATCCTAAGCTGATATCCACCTAGGGGTAAGATTTTAAAACAAATAAAACGTGAGCAAAAGGCTCAGTAGGACTATAATTTTGAAAATATTTGACTTTAAAAGAAATTTCATTAAATAAATAAATATGTAGAAAATGAACTAGAACAAACAAATAAATAGATGAAAATTTGATAAGAGCTTTCCTTACCAAAACAGTTTAAATAGGTCAACCGGAAAGAATAACATTTTCTTTTCCTAGGCAAACCATATGTAAATCACCACCGTAGTGGCCCAGCTGGGTTTCGGGACCTGCCCCCAAGGTCGCACACTACACGACCCGATCTCTGATATGGCATCATGCCCTAAAATATATATATATATATATATATACATCTCTTTTCACGATTATTAAAAATCTCTTTTACCCAATATGATCATTTACATTCATTATGAGGTTTATTATGAAAAATCACCTCAATTCTATTATTTATGAAATCAGTAAATAAAGATCCTTTTTCAACCAATCATTGAAAATATTTTTGTTAAAAATTCACTTGAGGCCAAAACATTTAAAACTGGCTACCAAAGAAGGAGTAGAAGTCCTACCTCAATACTCGTGTCGATGTCCCACACCGTAATCCTGGTCCGCTATACGTTAGCTCCGCGGATCCACGTACACCCTTAAATGAAAACTAGGCCTATTAGTTTCTAATCCGAGATATCCTATGCTATTAAATCGTCTCATGGTGTCCTAGTGTGCCACTTAGGTTTATAAAATTATTTATAAAGTTGGAATTTCAATCGGGGTTCAAAACAATGAAAACGAGTAAAAAATCACAACATTTCATCATGCCCGGTCGGCCTGCTTCGGCCTGCCGGAGGTCCAAGTCTAGTCGGTTGAACTTTTCCAAGTTCAGCCTGCTGGTCGGATGAATCTGGCCTACCGAACATATGAATCCGGCCTGCCGAACACGAAGTTCGGCCTGCCGATCTAGAAAAGTTCCAGAATTTTCCAAGCACGAGTCTTGGCCTCCCCGAGCCTAAATCTTCAATCCTAACCTATTTTCTCAATTCTCAGGCATGGGTAATACTCATAATTAATAGAAAAACATAGTAGTTTACTTTCTAATGCACTAAAACAAGTTTTAAACAAAAATTTTAGAAAAATCCAAAAATGAGAAAAATTGGAGAAAAATAAAAAATCTTGATTTAAATCCGTTTTTGATGAAACAAAGTTTGTATTGTAGTTATTCTAAGTTCATCTAACCTAGATTGAAGGTTTTCTAAGATTAGAAATGCTTAGATTTCAAAATGCAAGAAAATTTAAAAAATTGAAAAAGTTTTAAAATTTAGAAACTAACCTTGAATCGAAGCCTTGAATCAAGTTTGGGGTTGCTCAATCGTGTTCCCGAGCCTTCAATCCACTAACCCGAAGCTTGAAATGAAATTCTGGTTTCAAAAATTTAGAGAGAGAATGAGAGAGAGAGAGTGAAACCGTGAGGGAGAGTGAGAGAGAGACACGGGCGAGAGAGAGAGAGAGAGAGAGGAGAGAGAAAATGAGTGACAGAGAGAGAGTGAGGTGAAATAAATAGAGGAGGAGAGAGAAAATTAGTTGCACAAAACCGTATGCAACAACACACTGTTTTCAAATAAAGGCTACTTAGTAGTTAACAAATCATTTCATTAAAATTTAAAATAACAATTAAAATTAATCAAGAGTAATTGAAAATTATTAAAATAATCAAAAGTATTATAAGTTTAGAAATTTCACAAAGTGATCAAATTAAGTTTAAAATAATCATTATGGCACACTAATCCACCATTTTACATTCTAATAACATCTAATTAACTTCGGGGTGTTACAATATATGAGCCTCAATTTGGATACTGTAGAAGAATGTCCACCCAAGTAAATGCATTGATAACACTAATCAATTACATATATGATGCGTATGATACACGAGATGAATTGGAACTTTTCTCTCATGCTGTTGAGAGGTTTGTGACTACTGTTATTACATACACCACTCCAATTTAACCTATAGGTTAGAACATCATTATTTACAAAACAGTAAATCTTAATCTAAAACATACACTATATACTAGATTAAGACCTATTGTTTTTTAAGTAATTTTAAAAAAATGATTTTCCTATTACATATATGCCTCATATGTTTTGTAATTATTAGTTTCATTATTTTCACATTTGTCTTTCAAACTATATCACTTATGTCTTGCCCCATAATTTTTAAAATGTATCACTTAATCCCTTCAAACTTTGTTCTGTTAGCAAGTATCCTCTTTCATCCAACTTTGTTAGGTTTTGGACCATTTTCTGTAGAATTTTTTTATATTTCTCTTCTAAATTATATCACTTATGTTATTTTATCCCCCGACTTTCAAAATGTGTTACTATTTCCCTTTAATTGTTTTGTTAGCAAATAACCTCCTATCTAATCTTGTTTGGTTAATAGTCAAATTGATTTGTTTTTCTTCCAACTTTACAAGACATTCATATTAAATCAATTCATATATCCACAACTTACATATTATTTTTTACAACATGCCATTTAAATACAAATATAAATAAAATTCAAGAGGGAGTTCTTTACAAAAAATTAAAATAATATATTCCTTAAAAAAAATTTCAAGATCTCTATTCTTTTAAGGATTTTGTGGGGGGTCTTTTTTTCTTAAGCTATTTTATGTGGTTAAACTAACCTATGCAAAAAATAATATTTTTTCTTTAATCTCTTTTTTCCCCTTAAACTCTTTTTTTATATTTAGGGTTTTCCCCTCAAAGTTGAAAAAACATTGACTTGTAAAGTCGAACAAAATTAGACGTAAGGAAATTATTTCCTAACAAAAAAAAAAGAGGATATAGTGATACATTCTGAAAATTGGGAGGCAAAATAGCATAAATAATATAGTTTGAAGAAAAAATATAAAAATATTCTACAAAAGCTAACGAAATTGGATGAAAAAAAAAGAAACTTGCTAACGGAATAAAATTTGAGAGGATTAAATAGTATGTTTTAAAAATCAGAGAATAAAGTGACTAAATGACAATTTAGACAGAAAATGTGAAAATAATCCAGACTTATGTAACCGACCAATTTGGTGAAAGGTCATATATAAGTTCAAAATTTAGTTTCTTTTGTATTTGATTATTTTCAGATGGGATGTAAACGCTGTGGACCAATTACCAGACTACATAAGGCTGGTTTCTTTGCTTTGCACAATTCCATAAACGACATAGCATTTAAAGTTTTAAAAGAACAAGAGCTCCACATTGTTAAATATCTTAAAAAGCGGTACTAATTAGTTAACCTGCTTTTATCTTTCTTTCTTTTTTTTTGATTTTTTTATGGTTTCATCAATATCTTCTTATCAACTGCCAACTTATTATTTTCACAAAAATAATTAAAAAAAAAAAATCTACCAACCTATTACTTAAAACTTATTTACAAGAGGCAAAGTGGTACTATAGTGGAGACACACCAACCCCACAAGAGTATACTGAGAATGCATGGATTTCAATATAAGCTCCAGCTATATTGTCCATGCTTTTTTTTTTTTTTTGGGTTACAAAACCAACAACGAAAGAGGGATTGGACTCCATCGGTCATCAATCCTTTTACGCCTTGCGGATGATCTTGGAACATCATCAATAAGAACACCTTCAACCAGAGCTAGATTAATGAAATTCCATTGCTTTTATTAGAGCCTTATGCATGAATTTATTTTGCCTTCTAATCATTCAGGATGAAGTAAGAGGAGGTGATGTGCCGAAATCAGTTCAGTGTGACATGGATGAAGCTGCAAAAAACCTTGCAAGGATGGCACAGAGCATTTACCAACATGGAGACGGACATGGCATTCAAGACCGTGAAACCAAAGATCGTGTCTTGTCATTACTTGTTCACCCCATTCCTCATTAATTAGTGGATTCATCTGTATTGGTTTAGTTACTTACTGCTTAAGACTGAAATGATTATACCTTAATCATTTTACAATAAGGAATGTTTCTTCATAAAATCTATTTATAAATCAACGGATATTATTGTATGGCTTCCCTCTTTTTTCCCCTGCCCTTTTACCATAGTAAAACAACAAAAATCCAAGCTCTTTGTCAGACATGCATTATTCTACAACAAAGAGCAAGTATCAAGTAGCAGCTACTAAGTTTGTTCTGAAGGTAACCATCCAAAACAATTAGAGCTACCACAAAAGCATCGTGAACCCTTAGACTGCAGGCTGGCCCCACCGTAGCTAAATGTAAGCTCTTCACCTTCTTTGATGTCTTTGGAAGCAACGAAGCAGAGGCGAGGAAGCAATGCACCTGAGCTTCTGACTAATACGGTGGAGAGACTACCACCATCACAAGAATGGTTAATGAATCTTGCCACATTCCCAATTCTTGTGGCATCAATATTCAGCCTTAAACATGCCTTTCTAGATGGAAGATGCTCCCTCACAACCAAAAGTGCAGAGGAAAAGCGACCGCCAAATGCAAGTTCGTCGTACTTTTCTTGCCGCCTTCTTGCTTCATTCGTTGTCAAGACCTCACCTATCCCAAGTAAATTCAAGGTGAACAAATATCTTACCACTTTGTTCATTGCTGTTGTAGCTTCATACGTGGCATAAGCACAATAATAATATCACCAGGCATTGATCCATAGAAATTTAACCTAGGAATTTTCTTTCTTATTTTTGTTAGCATAATTGACGAATTACTTTTTACATCCTTCCTTTATAAACTAAAAATTATTTCTCTTTTTTATCATAGAACTAATGAATTAAATTATTTATTCATGATTAAGTTCTTTACAATCTAAACTGATCTGGAAATAGTCTCGATCCTCTCTTTTTTAATTTTTTTTCCTCGATAGAATTGATAACGTTTAAATGCTTCAGTATTTAATCATTGAGATTACCAGCTGAAAATTTCCTCCTGCCAGTGTTTTTCTATATCTATATTTTATCCCATCTTTCTTCAGCACTGATTTTCATAAGTTAATATCAACAATTTTCTAACTCAAGCCCATTAAGTGGGTTTGGGGCATTTCAGGGCTCTAAAAAATCACATAGATAACACCATCTACAAATTCGCTTTCCCTATTATCATACATTCAAACAGAATTCCAGGGGGAATCAATTCATCATGTGCTTCTGCGTTGTTCTGTGGATAGGAGTTTATGGAATATCCTAGTTAGTGATGGTGGCTTCTTGTGGTCGTTTCCTGCTCCGTGTACTTTGTTGTGATGGGACTCACACTGTTTAAGTTTTATCTGTAAGTTTTTGTTTTTGATTGTTTCTTTCCATGTTTTGCTTTTTCTTGAGGACATCTTGTTCTCTTTTCTTTGGTAATTGATTATTGTATCAATGAAAGGATGTTTCTTATCCACCAAAAAAAAAAAAGCATTAAACCTAAACCATATGCATGCGCATTTGAGGACTAAGTACCAACTTTAGCACGTTGCACAAAACACATAAGCAAAAAATCCTTGGATCATGTGCAGGCACCCAACTGAAAATTAGAAATTATAGTAGAAGAGTGTTAATTGAGACTTAAAGATGAGAAAATGGCTCTACCAACTATTATCTAATAAATGTATTAACTTCGTTTTGATAAAAGCAACCGATTAAATCAGATCCTACATTGTCAATTTCTTCTAGTATTGTAAGAAGTTAAAATAGACAGTTAGGCCAGTCAACACAATCAAACCGTTGACGCGAATAAGTTCAAATTGCATTATTTTAGATTGATTGTTTGTAAATTTAAATCTCAATATTTGAGTAAGCAAAGGATTTCACGAGTAAACCCAAAGGCCACAACGCTTCTGAATGACCCTGCTCCATTTTTAGGCCAGCACATAAAACACACGCATCAGTTTATTGCTTCTATATCAGTAGCTTTCCCTAGTTAGTTTCATCTAAGTTAGCCATGCGTTAAACATAGATCATTATCTTCAAACTTTGTTACCACAGTATCTGTTATCATGGATGTTCTCGAACCGGAATCATGACCATCTCAAAAGTCAAAACATAACAAACCTCAGTGTCATGCAAGTAGCAATGAAAACAGAAACTCTCTAAGGATACTTATAAAGACAAGGGCTCAACTTTTGTCCAAATAGTGAGCAGTGTTAGCTACAATTTGGACAATTGGGTTGGCGAGGAAAAGGACTACCATTTGAAGATAAGCTTGGTGGTGAGTTAGTAGTTGATCAGATTAAGTATTGGGTTCCAAACGTTAAGAAGTTTTAGACTTTTTTTTTTTTTTCCTTAGTACAAATTTCTAGCATCTCAACTTCCTAGCGTATCAAAATTCATTCAATCATATGTATGTTTCGTTTTATTAGCTGAAGAGATTTCTACATTGGCAACTAACATATTTTATTTTAACAAACACAACCATATTCCCCACAAAATGAATCAAAGAAACTATTGATCACCAAAGAGAAAGACAAATCTCAAACAGCATAGATACCTGCGTACTCACAAACGAATCGGCCTCTGGGAATGAATTGATCAGCGCACAAACACCAGCCTTTGTTCCCATCCTTGACGATCTTCATCTTCACAGAAATCCCTCTCTGAGTCGACCGGTTCTCGCATTCCGATCCACATCCACAACTCGGACCGCACTCGCTGACCGGCATCTCCTCCTCCAAGTCCAACCCACAATGAAATCTCCAACACGGACACTTATCAACATCACACTCTACACAGCCACAACCGCCGATCACATTCTCTCCCGAACCATCCACGAAATGCACCGTTGAGGATACAAGCTTGGCTTCAACTTCACAGGATGAGCTCGAGCCCCAAGGCTGGCGTTGTAAAGAAGAAGCAGAAGAAGAATAGATTTGAGACGGGGTGTAGAGGAAGAAGGCGTAGGGTTGGGTGTCGATGAAGTTGAGGAATGGGACGGGAAGGTTCTCGAAGGATCTGGAAGCGTCGGAGGAGCGGAGGGCGGTTATGGATTTGGAGATGCGGCGGAGGGATTTGCAGGTCACTGATATTATGGCGAGCTCTTCTGGGGTCAGCCATGGAAGCACTAGCTCTGCGCATTTGAGCAACGAAGACTGCCAGGGTTTGTCGTTTTCTTCTTCTTGGTGGTGTCGTTTATTGGGCGATGGTTGCAGCATCACACAAGCTCACAAACTATATATCACTTTTGAATCTAATTTTCCGACGGAATTTGGAGGGCTTCAGCTTTTTGAAGGCTGAAGGAAGGACGGAGGATGAATACCAGTGGTTTTTTTTATTTTTTCTATTAATTTTGATATGTTCAGCATTTTACCAAATTACTCTTAATTTATTTTGCTTTCGCATTAAATTCAAAAAAATATATAAAGAAATAAATAAATTATATTATTGCATATCAAATTATTTGTTTTTTTTTTTTTGCATAATACTCCATAAATTTTTCTTCTTGACAAAATATACTTTGAATTTTGAAATCATTTGCAACTTAGATTCAATAGCTAACAAACATTAAAAAATATAGACAATTTTGATCACTAAATTTATACGTGAGTTTTTTAAAATATAAAGTTTGTCATTTTAAGAAATAATTAAAGTTTAACATATAAAAAAGAGTGATTAATAAAAATTAAAATTAGTTATTAAACCTCAATTATTAATAATTTTAAAGTTTATGGTATATTGTATCAATAACAAAAATTTGAGGTGTATTTGTAATTTATCAAAAAAATGATTAATTACAAAAATTCTTCCTCAACTATAGCCCCTGTAATTTCACACTTTCAAACTTTAAAACGTAATCTTTGTTTCTCTAAAACTTCAAAACGTAATGTTTGTTTCCACAATTTATAAAATTTTGACAAAAAACTCTCCAAATTATAATTTTAATTACAAATGATAAAATACGACACAAATAAGATTGTTAAATAGTTTTGTAAGGCATTAGATTGCTATCTTATGATACAGTCATATAAAAGAAAAAAAAATATTATTTGTTTTGAAGCAATTTTTTTAAGGTTTTTCTACATTTCCACAGCAGCACTTTGTGGAATGGCCTCCAACAGTTTTTTTTTTGGCTTTTCGGGCATACAAAAGGATACCAAGAGGTCGCTGCCGGTTTTTGTCAGGATAAAGATTCTTTCACATTTTCAAGGATGGTTTTGATGAGATTGCACATTTTAGTTGAGGGCTTTTACGTAATTTTGCAATGGTAAGGGCATCATAGTAATTGTAGATTATTAGAGGGAGAAATAAGTAAATTTACTAAAGAAAAAAAAATACTATTATATTGTCTCTAATATCGCGACGAGAAAAAAAAAAGCGTAACCAAGTAGTTGTGTGCTAAGATGTTCAAATTTTGAACACTTTAAAGACCATTTTGAATGTAAATATCAAAAGTAATGATATATTTACCATCAAAAAATTTAAAAATAATATTAATATGCTATTTTATTTTATACTCTAATACATAGTATTATTTTAAATATTATATTTACTTTTTGTCAACATTTTTGAGCCTCAAAATTTATAAAAGTAAAATTTTAATATTAAAATAATTAAAAGATTAATGACATAGTGAAAAAAAAAAGTCAATATATCAATCAATAGACATCAAATGCTAAATTTTATATATGCTACAGTTGATGGTAAATTTACCACCAAATTTAGTATATAATAAATTTGGTATTAAAAATGACATTTTATATTGGAGAATTTTTTTCACATTTAAATACTAAATTTACCATTAATACATCAATTTAGTTTTGTATTAAAAATGCTCTAAAATACAATAAGACTTTTGTCTATATAGTTCTAACAAAAAGAAGACATTTACTAAAATTAATGTTGTCGTTTTAAACTCAATGTATCGTTACCATATGTATCGGTATAATTTCATTTTTTTTTTCATTTTGTGCTAACATCTTGGGGTTCTTTTTTTTTATTTTTAAAATCATATATTGATTTTGAGAGTTGTTACTAAAATTTTGAGAGCACAATTTAGCACTAGTATCGGAATTGCTGAATTATTTACTTATATGAAGAGGGAAACCTGTCCTTTATGGTTCATGATGTCCCTATCGAAATTGTCATAAGGAATTGTCATTGTAATTTTAATTTTTATAATCATATTTGAATAGTTAGTAATTACTAATTTTTAGATATAACGTAACGAGATTTTTTTTCTTAGAAATCACGAAATAAAATAGAGATAGAACTTAACAAAAAATAGTGATGAAGCTGCAATAAAATTAAGCCTCCAAATTATTAATGTTGTCACAAAACATTTAATATTGTTTTGTTGGATGACAATTTGCCTAAAATTTAGAAGACTGATTGTAATGATATTTGGGTGGAGTAGTGGTTTGTATAATCTTGTTTAGTTAGTCTACCAGGAAAAAGGTTTTTAGAGAGAAAACATAATTGTTTTTTTCTAACCTAAACGTGGACAGTTGTAACACTTTATCATTAAATATCAGATAAAAAAAAAGCAGAAATATTTGGTTTATTGGAAATAATTTTATCTTTAGATGAAACACCAATTTGAAGTAGGGAGATGACAAAAGGATTGCCCTGTAGGAAGAGGAGGCACTCGACACTATCCTTGTAGGCTTGTAAGGTGTTTAGAAAGTGTGGTTAGAACCAATTTTGATTAAAACCCCTGTAGCATGTGATAGATTTACAATGTAGTAAACTTTTTACTTTTTTTACTGTAGCATATGAAAACTTGTCACTATTTGGGTTAGAATCGAATTCACTTTACAAAACATTTGGAGTGGAGGAGTGAGCTCTTTGGCCACTTCTTTGCTGATGGAATAAGCCATTGATGAAGAAATGCAACTATCTTGAAAAGAGTGCGTTGAAGCGGTTGATGGAGTTATTAATGTAAATACAAGAATATGAATGAAATTACATATATATATATATATATATTTATATTTTTCAGGTACAAAAATGTAAATAAAGAAGTTTCATTTATTTTTGTTGTAAACTTGCTTTTCCATTAGTTCCAATATAAAGAGTTTATTTGCTCCAAAAGAATTTATAAAAGCCAAAAGTCATAAACAACTCCAAAAATAATTTTTAGGTTAAATAAGCTAAAAATAATTTCTTAAAGCCAATCCAGACAGACCTAAAGAAAGTGTAATAAGTTAATAACTTAGAGTTAAAATTCAATCAGTGATAACATATATAGGGATGCCACATATTGTGCTTCACTTAGAGGTTTTTCATGCGAGGGAAAATCATAGTGCTCTACACTTATTTCCTACATCTATTAACCATATTTTTCCTTATTTCATTTATAGTTTTTAGTTTTGTTCTTAAAATTTTCATGTACATACTTCTTCAACCTTTTGAAAAAATGACTTGTTGTGTCATACTTTTAAAAATAATTTTTATTTATGTCATACTAAAAAAAATATACCACATTACTATTTATATTATATGTTTAAGCTGTGCCGCACTAAAACATTTGTGGCATTTATAAAAAATAATTTAGTCATATTTAAGTTTTCTTTTCCAAATTAAACGCCACTTAAGTCTCCTCCTTCATTCGAATGCAACTCTTAATATATTTCCTTTCAATGATAACCAAAAAAAAAAAAAACTCTTAACGTATTTGAGAAAAAAAATTTCCACGCTCAGGCCATTGAACTACAAAAATCAACGAGGATAACTTATAAAATTAAGGCTTCCTCCTCTGAGAATCAATTTGATTTATTATCTTTTACAAGAAATATGCATGATCTTAAAATTAGAAACCAGTAAATCCACTAAAACAACAAAACCAAAAACAAAAACAAAAAGTTGCAGCAGTTAATGGCAATTTTTCAGGATTTATACGAAAGTTAACGAAAATCAAAATATCAAACGAAAAGCTAAAAAAATGCATCTTTTCAAATCCCTTTGAACTAACTAAATAGAACACTCTCCTCCATCATCATAGATAAAGCAAGGAGAAAAACAAACTAATTACATTTTAATCTCCCTTTCTCCTAAAGGAACTGTTGGGAAAAAATTCTAAAACAAGCAGGTAATAAACAAAAATTTTACACCAAACAGTAATCATATATTTGAGCACAGCAGAAATAACCCAAACCATGGATCTACTCATAAAATATGTAAGATAAAATAGAAATAGTACCTTAGTTAAATTGATGGTGACACTAACACAAGATCTTGATAATGAATTCTGTCATCAAAAGATCTTTCAAACTATGACTCAGTATTGACTGCACTAGGTGAGTGGACACCTTATGCATTGCAATAATTAAAATAGATTAATAAAGATTAATACTAAATCATCGTAGAGAAAATTAAAAATGAATTTACTTAACTTAGCTTTGACTTCTCTAACTGCAAAAATCTTCTTGATCCCAAACCACACAAAAAAGCCCTATAGATTTTCTCTCCATGTTTTTCTATTAAAAAAAAAAAGAGGAATAGAATTGTTACGTGATATTTTTTTTCTTTTATTTTCTTCTTGCTTTCGGCTTTATCGAAGGATTCACTGTCCAATACCACACCATAAAACAAAACTCGTATGTAAGATCTATACTCCCATTGGTCTTTGAAGCAAGAAAAAAAAAATCGCATATAATTTTTGTTAAATATGTGAAGTACGGAAACGTGGGAATTAGAATCCCATGACATATAATGTGGGAAGTTAAACCACCCATTACATGCGCTAATGCTCTTGGTGGCAGCTTCCAAATATTCCATGACTATTGGCTTATCCCAATATACGTGCAACATAATATATATTATCAATAATATATATGCTTAGAATTCAAACAAATCAGCCATTAAGAAAACTTAATTATCACGTCATATATCTCAGATATTTTATTTGCTCAGATTAAATTCAAATTAATAAATAATTTGAATATCTGAAATCTATAAAAAATATATCTGATATGTTATAATGCAAATTAAATATTTAAAATTCCTTGATGTGGCACTTTAGAATTATAACAAAGATTTAGCATTTTTAATTTGAGGTCAAAGCCCAATTGTAAACTCCTCTTATATTTTTAACAATTAAAATTTAAAATTATATTAACTTTTAAATTCAATTAGATTTACATAAGATAGAATTATCAAAATACATCTATAATGCGTACCAAATCTTAATTATGAATGAGCTTTTTTTAATATTCATTAATGTTGATTTAAGAGTGCTTGGACGAAGAGATATCGCTATTTGATATGAAATATATGATATTACCCAAATCCTAATTTGTGATTCGTTCATATGTAGGTAAGCCATTAGAGAATTAATTATACTCGTGGATACATAAGTAAATTAAGAGATTACACGGAAACCATAAACGTAGCTCTACATATAAATGTTATTGCAAAGGGTAAAATCACATGGAAAATCATTATGTTTGTTGAGGGATTGGATTCCCCGGCCAGAGCCTGGCGAGTCCCTTGAACGTATTGCCGGAGAGGCTGCTCGGAGAGCCTCTACGAGGATTTGACTCCCGCCGGGGGAGCGCGTTCCCTGGGTTTGAACCTGTGACCACTCGTATAAGAGGGCCTTAGGTTGCTTCCCAAGTACCAATCCAACTGACAGTTGGATTGGTACCTGTCAGTTGGATTGGTACCTGGAAAGCAACCTAAGGCCCTCTTATACGAGTGGTGACAGGTTCTAACCCAGGAGACACGCTCCCCCCACATGAGGCAAATCTGCATAGAGGCTCCTCGAGCAGCCTCTCCAACAATACGTTCGAGGGACCTGCTAGGCTCCGGCCGGAGAACCCAATTCCTCAACATAAAAATGCAGCTGGATTGATACCTAGGAAGTAACCTAAGGCCCTCTTATACGAGTGGTCACACGTTCGAACCTAGGGGATACGCTCCCTCCGCGAGAGGCAAATCTGCAGGGAGGCTCCCCGAGCAGCTTGGATTAGTACTTGGGAAGTAATTAAAAACCTCTTATTCAAGAGGTTAAAGGTTCGAACCCAAGGGACGTGCTCCTCCCGCAGGAGGCAAATCCACGCAGAGGCTCCATGAGCAGCCTCTCTAGCAATACGTTCGAGGAACCCGCCTGGCTCTAGCCGGGGAACCATAACCCTCAACAATGTTCATGGCCAAACTTGTGTATATGCAAAAGCTATTAAGTTTACTTATAAATTATGGGCTTGTTTGGAAGGACTTCCTAGTAACATGTTTTCAGCCTCATGAGTCCCAAAAATGCTTTAAAAAGTGTTTGGATAATCTGTTAAAATGCTTAGCTCTCTAAAAGTACTTCTTGTCAAAGCCACAAAACATGGCTTCTCAAAAAAGTACTTTTGAAATAGATTTTGAAACTTGTATTAGAGTGTTAATAATGCATTATAAGCTTAAATATATCATTTTTATAACTTAAAATTTGAAACTATTTTGACCCATAAAAGCTCTTTTGAAAATATGATTCCAAATACTTACTGAAAATGATACAGCTTTTGCTTCTCATTTACTACTAACTAAAAGCACAAACAAAAGTCATGTGAAACATTGAGTTGCAATTAGAATGAATCTAACCCAAAAGGATTAGTCAATTCGATTTGAGTTGTTACTATTAGGATTACTAGCCCATTACTAGTTCAGACAATGGCATCGATCGATTCGACATCTTCGATCCATTTGTGTTGGCTTAGCTTGCTTGGTATGGGTCTATATATTGTCTACTACTGCAAAACTGCTCAGTATTGGTTCGTTGGAATCAACAATGTAAGTTTGGCAGCTATAAGAAGATACTCAACTAAGCCATGACATAGGACATGGAGAGAAGCCCGATATTTACACCCAATTAGAGATTGATACATGTCCCATTACTACAAGCATAACCGTGCCCACTTCTTCAATTAGATTGAAGCCCATGTTGACTCTAGTACTCTTTATAAATAGGGAGTAAAGCCCTAATTTAAAAGGAGGGAATTTTGACTTTACTAAAACTCCATGGAAATTTCTCTAGTATTTTAATTAAACACTTGTAATCTATATCGACTTATTCATCAACGTAGCTCTCATTGTAGAGTAAACCACTATGAATCCTGCATATGGTATTATTTACTTTTACCGCATTATTCATTTCATGTTTAAC
>CAMOHE010044196.1:0-13697 GCA_946598075.1 Artocarpus hirsutus | reverse complement strand
CAGGAGGCAAATCCACGCAGAGGCTCCATGAGCAGCCTCTCTAGCAATACGTTCGAGGAACCCGCCTGGCTCTAGCCGGGGAACCATAACCCTCAACAATGTTCATGGCCAAACTTGTGTATATGCAAAAGCTATTAAGTTTACTTATAAATTATGGGCTTGTTTGGAAGGACTTCCTAGTAACATGTTTTCAGCCTCATGAGTCCCAAAAATGCTTTAAAAAGTGTTTGGATAATCTGTTAAAATGCTTAGCTCTCTAAAAGTACTTCTTGTCAAAGCCACAAAACATGGCTTCTCAAAAAAGTACTTTTGAAATAGATTTTGAAACTTGTATTAGAGTGTTAATAATGCATTATAAGCTTAAATATATCATTTTTATAACTTAAAATTTGAAACTATTTTGACCCATAAAAGCTCTTTTGAAAATATGATTCCAAATACTTACTGAAAATGATACAGCTTTTGCTTCTCATTTACTACTAACTAAAAGCACAAACAAAAGTCATGTGAAACATTGAGTTGCAATTAGAATGAATCTAACCCAAAAGGATTAGTCAATTCGATTTGAGTTGTTACTATTAGGATTACTAGCCCATTACTAGTTCAGACAATGGCATCGATCGATTCGACATCTTCGATCCATTTGTGTTGGCTTAGCTTGCTTGGTATGGGTCTATATATTGTCTACTACTGCAAAACTGCTCAGTATTGGTTCGTTGGAATCAACAATGTAAGTTTGGCAGCTATAAGAAGATACTCAACTAATCCATGACGTAGGACGTGGAGAGAAGCCCGATATTTACACCCAATTAGAGATTGATACATATAGCTTGCTTGGTATGGGTCTATATATTTTCTACTACTACAAAACTGCCTAGTATTGGTTTGTTGGAATCAACAATGTAAGTTTGGCAGCTATAAGAAGATACTCAACTAAGCCATGACATAGGACATGGAGAGAAGCCCGATATTTACACCCAATTAGAGATTGATACATGTCCCATTACTACAAGCATAACCGTGCCCACTTCTTCAATTAGATTGAAGCCCATGTTGACTCTAGTACTCTTTATAAATAGGGAGTAAAGCCCTAATTTAAAAGGAGGGAATTTTGACTTTACTAAAACTCCATGGAAATTTCTCTAGTATTTTAATTAAACACTTGTAATCTATATCGACTTATTCATCAACGTAGCTCTCATTGTAGAGTAAACCACTATGAATCCTGCATATGGTATTATTTACTTTTACCGCATTATTCATTTCATGTTTAACTTTTATTTAACTATGGTTTATAATTATTCTAGTTCTATTCATGAAGCTTCATAGTTCCAAATAATGGTGATTTGAAGACCTAAATTTGCAAATAATAAACAACAAATTATGTTTTAATATGTTTGTATTTAATTATAGATACAATGTCTACACTATAGATATAATTCAAGACCATAACTTTGGTTTGTAATATAGTGGCTCAAAGTAAAGTTCTCAATTTAATAATTATTTAAGCTTAAGTTATATATGTTCATTGGTTCGTCTTATTAGATCAAAAACTCTTTTAGATGAATCAATAGAAATTACTTGTTTGATTAGTAGGGACGAATCGAAAAATTTACACAGTGCATTATCTGCATTGCTGTCGAAACATATAATATATGTCTAGCACATGCCGAGTGTATATTCCATATAACATTGATATATTTATGCCACATGAGTTTTGTGAGACATGGTAGTTATCAATTATATATAAAATATTTATTTTGAAAGTGAACAAAAGTACTATATAGTGATTATTTATTTTATTGGATAAAATAAATAATTGTGATAACTATGGTTATTATTAATTTTAAAGTAAAAACAAATAATATCTTAATTTGGATTCAAACTAGATCTTAGATAAACAACAAGGGAATATGAATGCATAAATAATTAAAAGGAATGACATGTGATATCCTTCCATAAGAAAGATGACCTACACACCATGCACCCTTTAGGAATGGGTGTGTGTGGCACAAGTAGAATCCAAGTGAATTTGTGCTTCACCTCCTAATTGTTGTGCACCTACAAATAGACCCTTGAGGTGCTATTTTCTTCAAAATTTTCTCTGCCTCCACTTAGTGTTCTTAAGGCTCTCTCCTTTAGAGTTTTAAGAATATTTGCCAAGAATGGTTGGAAGGAGATAATTTAGACCATCCTAGTAATATCATCGGTGCCCACACATTAGTAGATTTTAAAATAGGAGAGTTGTAAAAAAGATATGAAGGTTTTGGAGTGCTTGATCATCTAGAGTTTATTGCTAAAACAATAAGTAGGGCTATTTAAAAAAATATGCTAAACCAAACAAGCCAATTTTTTTTGGGTGATATTTTAGGTAGTTTGATATGCTTTTTACACAAAAATTTTGAGTTATTTGGCTAGTGGTTTAAACTTTTCATACCACCTAAAACTGTCTACCCAAACCATCTCTAAATCGCCTTGTATATAATTTTTTATGTTTAAAAATATTTTATCTATAAGACAATTTTTATTATTTTTATATAGAATTCTCTGCTTTGATTTTACTAATATCAATATCAAATAACTCTATTTTAGTTTGAGTTTTTATTTCTTTTATATATTTTTGTTCTTGTTTCTATTCTTTAGATGTTATTCTTAGGTGCATGAGACTGTTAGACGTGTATACTCTAAGAAGTAAAAATGTAACAAGTTTTTGGAGACATTTTTATCAATAAAGAATTTATTTATTATTTATATGTCAAATCTTGTCCTCTTTACGTTCGTATTTATTGAATGTATATTAAGCAAACAATAGTCTGAGACTGTCAGTCTAAACCTTTAGGAATTGAGCATATGATGGACAGATTATACGAAAGATACGATTCTTAAGGTGACAATCTAAATCATAAGATCCACAATCGAGGGAATAAAGTTGGGTGCTTTATTCATGTAAAGATTGTTATGTTGTCTATATCCATAGTGGGAGATAGTTTGTCTTGGCCATTAGAGGTGGACTCTGCAAATAGAAATATTGGCACATTGTCATAGGTGACGAGTGTTGGATTGGGACATAAAGTGAATTTATTTGGATTAATAATTTTGTCTCAGCAAATTAATTCACTTTAGACAATCATTTGTATTGTATCTTAATCTTGAGATGAATATTGGGCCCGTTGTCTTGACTAGTGTCTTTTGATGTACCAAATGATGACATCCACATTTTAATAGTGGTATGCATGTTGGTACATTGAAGGTATGACTCTTGATAGCATAGACCTATTATTCATAGATATGGTCCATGGCTCCTCTTTAGGAGTAGTTGATATCCTCTTATATGTGTTATCCTGTAATTAGAAAACTGGAGCGCTCAACCATTTGGATACATAGGTGTAACTGAATGGTATAGTGTCTTTGGAAGGTAAGTTTTCCAATGGTGAGATAATGGAATGTAAAATAAAAATAATCGGGAAGGTAAGACAGAACTTGTTCTTAAGCCAATTATAGATAATCCTATATGGTTATGATACATTATAATATGTTATGGAGATTTAGCTATACGGGCTTCGTAATTTTATATTGTTTGAGAGTGTAGCTCTAAGCTTTTAGTAGAGTAGCGTTGGAGTTGATAATTATGAAATATATATTTGGGATATTGGGTTTCATAATTATCAGGAGCTTGAACTATATAGGTCTATTTGTTCCCCTTTGTTAGCTCACAAAAATCCTGTAATGATACGGCGCGTTTTTTTAATAATTGGTGACTTATATCAGATTTTTATCAGATTGGCTAAAATTTAGTAAAATCAGTTTATTCATGTTTGTTTGTTAGTTGAATTAATTTTGTAATAAAATTAATTCAAGATAAACTTGTTGAAGTATGGGGATCGAATAATTCATGTTTGTTTATCAGTCGGATTAATTTTAAATTAAATCAAGATAAACTTGTTGAATTATCCATAATATTTATTTTCATAGAGATTATCTAGATATGATTATTTTAATCAGATAACTTCTCTATTGGGTTATTTGAATTAAAACTAAAGCTCTATCACTAGAATCTCAGGTGGGAAATAAAGAGTCATAGGGATCTTTTATCGAAGGTTTGGCAGGCCGATTTAGCAATTCGGCTTGCCGACCAGGCGATAAAAGGAACACGCATTTTCATGTGAATTTTATCAGATATTGATTCTGATTCAAATTTTTTAGGCCTTATCTAACAAGGATTGACTCTTGGGCCCAACCTCTGTATAAGGGGGAGTGAGTCTCTTTATTATTGAGATAAGTTGAGAAATCTAGAGTGAGACTCTGTCAGTAAGACTCTAAAACTCCCTAGAGAGCTATCATTCACAAATTACGAATTGCAACTTTGGGTATTTCTCAATTGGTTGGAAGGTGAGCCACCTAGGGAAAAGCTAAACGACATAAGCCCACACTTACTCCGATCGAGGATAGAGAATAACAAAGAAGGCTAGTTGGTTGAGGTCCTTCTAAAATGTTACTTCTCTTCATTGATTATAGCAGCTTTTCGGCACACAAAGGTTAGTAAGATTTGGTTAATTTATACATATAGCATGTTAAACTTGTGTTTTAGAAAATACTTTGATATAAAAAATTTTAAATTCCACTGAGTACTATTTTTCTAATAGAGACAGTCTAATAGCTTTGAATTATTTTCTTTTGTTTTTGAGAATGAGCTAAATAGTCATAAGAATAGGAAGGAGAAAGGGAAGCTACTAAACATTTGCATGATGCCATGGCTGATGCAAGAAGAGTAGAAGCTAAGAACAACTAGCAAAGTAGCTGAGAAAAACTAGGCATTACAAGACTATAAAATGCTTGTACTCACTGTGACACTTTCTAGAATTAGATGACTCACAAGTTAAGCCAACAATTTTGAAATCAAGCCTACTATTATTCAAATGGTGCAAACTAGTCAATTTGGCAGCCATTAATGACGACCACAATACTCATATAGCTGGATTTTCTTCTAAAATCTCAAATTTCCCACCAACATAAGCTCCCCTCACTCAAAGTAAGATCAACTAAATTCTATATGATCTCATCTATATACTCATATAATGCTTTGTCTTGATCACCTAATTTAACAATCAAGAAGAGGAAAAAAAATATAATATTGCAAATAACCCAACATGTTAAAGCATGGTCAAACTCGAAGCTAATAATTTAAAACACATATGAAAAAAAAAAACAAGAAAACAAAACAAGGTCATGAATAAAGTTGTGCACTTTTGTCCAGTAATTAGATAGTTCCTAATGATACAATAATTTTTTTGTGTAATGGAGATTTGCACAAGTGCGACGACAATTGTCGTCGCTAATGCTAAAAAAGTCGTAGCTAATAATATACAACAAAGACATTGTCGTCGTAAAATATCATCGCTAATAAGTGGTGGCTAAAGATATTTAGCAATGACATTTTATCGTTGCTAATATTAGCGACAACTTTGTCTTCACCAAAATTTAAAATTTTTCAAAATTGTTCAAAATTTAATGTTGATATTTGTGGTCACTATACACTTTTAGCTACTATAAATTTATATTCAGCGATAACACTTGTCGTCACTTAATATAGCCAGCAACGATATTTGTTGTAGCTGAAAGTTACAGCAATGACAAGTGTCATTGCTGGAATTAACTTTAAGCGGCAACAATTATCTTCGGTGACTTTTAGCGATGACAATTGTCATTAGTTTTTTTTAAAGATGTTTTAAAGTTTCATTCCATAAAGCGTCAGGAAGATCCAAAGGTCCAATATTTGCACCCAATCTGCTTGTGACCATTTTATTGATGAATTTTCAAGCAGATTGTGACCACTCCATGAATTTATGCGATGACAATGTTGGACCACTTTATTGATGAATTTTCAAGCAAATTGTTTTAAATTTTCATTCCAAAGGTCGGTCATCAACAAATTGTTTTAAATTTTCAATCTTCAACAATGTTAGGAAGATCCCACACATGTCGATGACCAAACTATTGGACCACTTTTCAATTAGGGCCATTAAGCTGATCTTCAAGATAAAACACTTGTTTTGCTTGTGATGATAATATAAAGGGATCATCTTTATGAGCCTCGGCATTGACAAACACACTCATCAAGTTTTTATTACGTAAGATCCTTTTCTTTCTTGGATCATCATCAAACCATGTACACCTAAAGAGCACAATTGAACAGTCATTCACATATTGGAGTACCAATGCATCTTCTAATCAACCATAATATGTGTTTTTCGATGGCCAAGACAAACCATCTCCTATTAGGGATATAGACAACATAACAATCTTTGAATGAATAAAGCGCCCAACTTTATTCTCTCGATTACGGATCTTATGATTTAGACTGTCACCTTTAGAATCATGTCTTTCACATAATCTATCTATCATATGCCTGATTCTAGAGGTTTTGACTGACAGTCTCAGACTTTTGTTTGCTTATCATACATTCAACAAATATAAACATAAAAAAGACAACATTTGGTATAGGAATAATAAATGAACTCTTTATTGATAAAAATGTCTTCAAAAACATATTATATTTTTACTCCTTAGGGCATACATGTCTAATAGTAGGCATGATCTATAGCTTCCAAAGGTGGTTCGATTCATAACCACTTTCAATTGTGTGATGCTATATCCATCTAATATCAGCTTTCTAAAATTTGATTTCAATACAAATTGAGATATTATTTATTTTAACTTTTAAAATAAATATCTTCCATGATTTTCTTAATTATTTAAATTATCTCATAATTTAAATAATTATTTATAGAATCTATTTCGACTTTTAAAAAAGATTTTTATCTACAACAGGATAACAAATAGATATGTTAAGTTCGCGTGATCTAATTGTCTCTTAAAATCATGGAGTGGCGCCATATGGACTCCCAGAGCTCTAGTTGTTAGACATATATGTCCTTAAGGAGTAAAATGTTACAATATGTTTTTGGAGATATTTTATCAATAAAAAATTTATTTATTATTCATATACCAAATGTTGTCTTCTTTACGTTCATATTTGTTGAATGTATGTTAAGCAAACAAAAGTCTAAGACTATCGGTCTAAACTTTTAAGAATTAAGCATATGATGGATAGATTATGAGGAAGACATGATTTTAAAGCTGACGGTCTAAATCGTAAAATCTGCAATTGAGGGAATAAAGTTAGGCGCTTTATTCATGCTAAGATTGTTATATTGTCTACATCCCTAATGGGAGATGGCTTGTCTTGGTCATCGAAGTGGGACTCTATGAGTAGAAATATTAGTGCATTGTCATAGGCGATGATGTATTAGATCAAGACATAAAGTTGAATTGATTTGGATTAATAATTTTGTCTGGACAAATCAATTCACTTTAGACAATCGTATGTGTTATATCTTAATCTTGAAATAACTATTGGGCTCGTTGTCTTGGCTTATGTCTTTTGGTGTACCACAGGGTGACATCCTGACTTTATGATGGTATGTATACCGGTACGTTAGAGGTATGATTCTTGATCGCGTAGACCTGTTATTTATAGATATGAAATCCATAGCTCCATTGGTAGAGCTAATAATATTCTCTTATATGCGTTATCCTGTAATTGAAAAACTGAAGCGCTCAACCATTTTAATGTATTGGTGCAACTGAATGGTATACTATCTTTGGATAGTAAGTTTTCCAATAGTGAGATAATAGAACGTACGATAAAAATAATTGGGAAGGTAAGATGGAATTTATCCTTAAGCCAATTATAAAAATCCTATGGGGTTATGACACATTATGATATGCCATAGATACTTAGCTTATTTAGAGCTTTGTAATTTTATAGAGTGCAGCTCTAAGCTTTTAGTAGAACAATGTTAGAGTTCTTAATTATAAAATATGTATTAGGGATATTGTGTTTTATAATTATCAGAGCTTAAACTATATACATGATGAAGTCCTTTCCTAGGAGTTGGAACCACCATGTGCTACTTATGGACCAACGATGGAGGCCGTAAGTCCTCTTTTCGAAATCCTTCTCCCACTCAATCTTTTGAAATCAAGCTTTTATTTTGAAAAACTTGCATGAACAATTTTAAATGAGTGACACTCCCTATTCTATATGGCATGTTATCAATATACATGGCAAATCATATTATAATGCAGACAAGCAAAGCAATCAAGCAAAGCCACAAGCAAAATAATAATAAATAACCGTAATATTATGGTTCCACCCTAGAGAGAAGAAAACAAAAGATTACAAAAGAATAATCAAAACATATTATTGATTCTTTGTCATTGAATCTTCAATTGTATCCTTCTTTATGTGATATCCATCTTCTAGTTTTCAATCTTGTCTAGATCGAACACTCCATTATTTTGGTCATATCCAAATTTAGTGTTTCTTAGAATTGCCTTAAAAATAAAATCAAAACTACACCAAAAAAATGCACCTTTTTTGCAAAAATTATAGCTTTCTGCTGACATCCCGATCTTTATGGTTGGCCTATCGGTCATGATCCTCCGGCCTACCGATCTTTTCAAATCAGTCTGTCGGTCATGACAGATCGACCTGCTAAGTGTAAAAGTTTGGCCTACCGCCAGAGTCATTAGATTTCTATGCCGTGGATGGCCTGGCGAACCTTAGGTATGGCCTGCCAATCTGTGACCATCAGCCTGCCAAACTTGAGGGTCCGGCATGCCAATTGAGCAAAAATCACATTTTTCTAGAAAATTTAGTTTTAGCAAGTTTTTCAATTTTATTTTTCAACAATTCAAAAACATAAAAATTTAGAGACTTAAGAAATACGTATGGAACGCTATCATCCATTTTTCAGAGCCGTCTTGTCCAAATGATTATTTAATTACAAAATTCTTATAAAGTTAAAATTAATAATAATTCCTAGACAGAGATAATAGTCTGCCATCTAATTACGTGAAAAACCTAGATATACATTCTAACCTCTAAGGAACCATAACCAGCATAAATTAATTGATTAATTAATAATTAAACAAATATTTAATTAACCATAATTAATTAATAAACATTCACCATATAATCCATGACAACATACAAATATATAGAAATCCTAGAGTGCCAACTCTTTAAAATATTAAATTCAAGTATAGGAGAGTTCAAGATCACATAATTTATTCATATGGCATGGTCACAAACTCGTAAATTTATGTGAAAACCTAGCTCTGATACCAATTATTAGAAAAATAATACACAGCAAAAATTTAAAATTTTTATACTAGAGTTATTTCCAAAACACAAGTTTGACACGCTATATTCATAATTTAACTAGATCTTTCTAACCTTATCTGCTGAAGAGATTCCGTAATTGATGAAAAGAAGGGCGTTTCAAAAGAGCCTTAACCAACTAGCCTTCTTTGCTATTCTCTATCCATAACTAGTGTGTATGGCCACACTTGTATAGCCTTTCTTGATGACTCTCCTTCCAACCAATTGAGAAAATCCAAAACTATAGTTTGTGATTTATGAACAATAATTCTTAGGGGAGTTTCAGAGACTCACAAATATAGTGCTCATTATAGATTTCTCAACTGATCTACATAACAATGAGTCTCACTCCATGTTTATACAGGTTGGGCCTAAGGGTTAGTCCTTATCAGATAAGGCCTCAAAAATTTGAATAAGGATCAAATCAGAATCAATATCTAATAAAATTCACATCCAAAACGTGTGATTAGATTACCGTTCGGTCGACATACCGAACTGGCAGATCGGCCTGCCAAACTTACTCCATCAACAAGCCGAACCTGAAGATCGGCCTACCAAACTTACGATAAATAATCCTTGCGAATCTTTATTTTCCACCTGAGATTTTAGAGATAGAGTCTCAATTTTAATTCAAATAACCTAATAGAGAAGTTATCTGATCAAAACAATCATATCTAAATAATCTTTTGAAAAATAAATATTCCCGATAATTTAACAAGTTTATGTTGAATTAATTTACACAAAATTAATTCAACCGATAATCAGACATTAATTATCTGATCCTATTGAATTTCAGCCAATTTGATAATTTGACATAAGTTATCAATTCATTGGAAAAGCACGTTGTATCATTACATGACTTATTATGAGCTAGCAAAGGGGACCTAATGGACTTATATAGTTCAAGCTCTTAATAATTTTGAAACCCAATATCTTAGATATATATTTCATAATCATCAACTCTGATGCTATTCACTAAAAGCTTAGAGCTGCACTCTCAAACTATATAAAATTACGAAGCCCAATTAGCTAAGTATCTGTGATATATCATAATGTGTCGTATCTCCATAAGATTATCCAAAATCGGCTTAAGAATATAGTTTGTCGTACCTTTTTGATTATTTTTCTCTTACGTTCTATTATCTCACCACCAAAAAACTTACCATCTAAAGACAGTATACTATTCAATTACATCTATGTATCCAAATGGTTGAGAGCTCTAGTTTTCCAATTATAGGATAACACATATAAGAGGATATCAACAAATTCTAAAGAGGAGCTATGGATTGCATATCCATGAATAACAAGTCTACGCTATCTAGAGTCATGCCTCCAATGTACCAACATGCATACCAACATAAAATATGGATATCACCCTTTGGTACATCAAAAGACATAAGTCAAGATAACGGCCCATTATACATCTCAGGATTAAGATACAACACATATGATTGTCTAAAATGAATTAATTTACCGAGACAGATTTATCAATCCAAATCAATTACACTTTATATCCTGATCCAATACATCATCACTTATGACAATACACCAATGTTTCTATTCACATAGTCCACCTCCATTGGCTAAGACAAGCCACCACCTTCAAGGATATAGACAACATAACAATCTTTGCATGAATAAAGCACCTAACTTTATTCCCTCAATTCCAGATCTTATGATTTAGACTGTCACCTTTAGAATCATGTCTTCCGCATAATATGTCCATCATATGCCTGACTCTAGAGGTTTAGATCGATAGTCTCAGACTTTTGTTTGCTTATCATATATTCAACAAATACGAACGCAAATAGGAAAAGAATTTGGTAAATGAATAATAAATAAATTTTTTATTGACAAAAATGTCTCAAAAAACATATTACATTTTTACTCCTTACGGCATACATGTTTAACACTAAAGTCATCCGCTGATATAATCATTTACAATGTAACAATACCTCCATAATAGTATTCATAATTAAAGCTAGGTTTATAGATTTTCATATAACCTCTTGAGTTACATCTTTGTCTGTGAGTCCCATTAATTCTTTAATGGGTAGCCTATTTATGAACAAATCATAAATGAGGATTTAGGTAATATTTGATATCCCATATCAAATAGTGAGTACCCTTCACTCAAGTTTTCGAATTAATACTAATAGGAATATTATCTTATCATCTTATCTAGTAGGAGCTATGGATTCCATATCTATAAGTACTATTCCTAGTTGCCCATAATATTATGTCTCAATATACTGATGTATTGATCATGGATGTTACAGATCTCACTCATTGACAATCAAAAGACATAATACATAGATGTGAGTCCAGTAATCACCTTGGGAATAAAGTAAGATCCATAAAATGATGAAAGTGATATAATTCTAATTTCTTGTTACGGAATTACACAAGAACTTAAAGTTTATCTTAGTCTAGGTTTAATGTGTTCTAAACACACTGATGTCTCTATTCATTAATAATCATATTACTATAATCCGGATAAGATCATTCCACTAAGTTTGGAATAGACAACATCACAATGTTAAGCAAGACAAAGTGTCCAGCTTTATCTTTTAATTGTAAACTAAAGTTTATACTGGGTATACATAATCATATCCTCTGTATTATGAACACTTCATATATATGATTATGTACTTTTACAAGTATTGGAAGTTTTATGATATTTGCATGTACACATATATTCAACAAGATGTACATACAGAAGAATAAAAGGAATTTTATTTCATTAAATACGAGATACTTTATATCTGTAATGGCCTTGTGGAATTTACACTATACGACATTAGCGCCAATTCCAATATTTGATTTATGTTTCTATTCTGTGAATTTATTTATTGTGATTTTTTTGAATTTTTGTGTTTTTCTGACGACGGAGGTGGCTGTGGTGTTGTTGGTGTTGGCGATTACCAGTGGGTAACCATGGTGGATGCCGAATTCCAGCCGATGACAACGGTAATATCCATAGTAGATATCAGATTCTGGTCGGTAACCATTGTAAACGCTGTCTCATTTGTGGGGTATGTGGCTGTGGTATTTTTTACAAATAGTTTATTTTTTTTTTTGTGGCATAAGTCAATCCAAGATTTATTTTTGTGGCATTTTTGTAAAGAACCCCAATATCATCACCATTTTGTTTGATTTGTTCAAATAAAATTTGAGTGAAAAAAAATTTAATATTTAGTAAGCAATTAATTCTTATGAGAATGATACTCATCATTATATTACTTGTCTGTGATAATGTGCACTTGCGTCGTTAAATTTTTACAACAACTACCAACAAAGGTTTCAAAATTAGAAAAATGACGTCAATGATGTACTGATGCTAATTAATACATCAATAATACATTAACTTGTAGTTTATTATTGGTTAACTTAGTGGTTTATTCACTCAATAATTTACTAGTTTGTTGGTAAAAATCAACATCAGTAGATCTATGATAAACTAATTTATTTGAATAAACTACAATTAATAAGTGATGTACAAATATTAATCAAAGATGTATTGCTACATAAAAAAAGCCGTTTCCTTTGTATGCAAAAAATTTGGTCATTTTCTTAATTTTTAAAAAATTCAACTCTTTATTTAAAAAATGATCAAAAAGAGACCATTAATCTTATTTTCTCCATTATTTTCTGAGTTTGAAAAAAGTGTTTGAATCAAATTGAACTACAAGCTCTTTTCTTGTTTATGTACGCTCCTAGTGCATCCTATGTTCTTTTTTTTTTTTTTTTTTTTTTGGTACTGGACATTTGAATGGTACTTTCGTTTCGTACATCTTGTAAGGCTTAAGTTACTTGTATACATTGACTATCTTCGTGAAACATGTTGGGTTTAGTGCCTTAAAAGCTGTGACATTGTACATTTTAATAATAAATAAATAAAGTGACATTTATAATTATTTTGGTTGATATATGTGTTATGAATACAGTTATAAACATCAAGAAAATTCCATGATTATTTATGTGACTATAAATTTAGCATATAAGTGTTATATGCTTAGGGATAAAATTTATAGATAATAATCTATATAGTCCGTAATAATTAATTAAAGTTTGAGATCTTTAATTAAATATGACAAGTGCGGTCCAATATCATTTAGAATGAAATAGTCATTATCCGAACTATTAATGTAGAGACATTGGATTGGAGGTACTTTATATAATGAGATTATATAGGACTGGACCAGATAAATTATGAATCTCTAATAATCATCCGTTACAAATAGAGTATTCAAATTTATCACTATGATGATCATATATTTGACAGTCTTAATCTTGAGTATTTATTAGACTCCTATTTATGACATTATATTTTTTGACTTGCATGGTAAGATTTGTGTAAGCACAAATCATAACTTAGCATCTTAGAAATATAATGTAATAAGTGGCTGGGAATAATATTATATAGATATGGAATCCATTCCTTCCCTATGGAAGTTAGAAAAATAGTTCT
>CAMOHE010044195.1:41986-56221 GCA_946598075.1 Artocarpus hirsutus | reverse complement strand
GGCATAGCTCTCATTAACTGCTGCTGTCAGCTGTGTGTAGATATCAGGCACTCTTCCAACCGTGGTACAGATTCCAGCTGATGACACTTTGCATGTATAGTTCTGCTATACCTGAAAAGAATTACAAAACCACGTAAGGACTTGACAAGCGTTCATGGTATGAGCATTAGAATTTAGGACACATGATTTTCATGAAGGCAGAATGTTGTCATAATTCTATATTCCTTAGAGTACTATGATGTGATAGGAGGACGTTTGATACTCAGATTTTGGTAAAGAAATGTGTTCTGTTTATACATTGCAAAGGTTTCAAGTGTGATATTTAAATATCACCAGATTTTTCTGCTTTCTTGAATGCTGCAATGATCTTATCAAGTATGCATTCTCACTATACCACCCCATGGCGTAATTTTGATCGATTCGACTAACTGGAATTTATCAATTTCTCCCATTATATTAACAAGCAGCTTCCAGAAATAAATATCATGTTTACCTCCTAAAGAAAAAGAATAAGACAATGAATCACCAAAACTCACGAGTCTTACCAGTGAGGCATTTGCAATAGTCACTTCTTGATCCCCACTATGGTTATCTTGCAAATGAGAATCAAATGGATAAACAAAGAGGAGGCATCAGAGGTCCAGACTGGTTGTAGGAATATAAGGTGCACCCTCGGAGGGATTTGGGGTTTGCATAGGCAATAGGAATAGATTAACTGGTTCACCACACTTACAATGCCATTGATGGTTTGTTTACTTGGTTGATCGTTTTTTGGTCAATGCATGGAAGAATGTTTCTAAGAGCTGTTTCTGAATGGGGATTTTCTACCCATTCTTGCATTGCCATACAAATGTTGCGCTGCAAAAGTCACGAAAAAACAAAAGAAACTATAAGCCATTGCTGTGGCCTGAGGATGCTGATTAGAAACAGTAAATTGCGATGCACATAAGCAGTACTTAACTAAAATGAGGTTTGAAAATCGCGACAAACAGATTTTTAACAACTATGAGTGCTCTAGATCTCATCGCCAAATTATTGGGCTACATAATAATCATTTTTTTTAAAGAATTTTACAGGATTCCATTTCTTGTTTTAATAACTTGGAGAACACTAAATATACTTTTTCTCATAGGGCTTAATATCCCCTCAACCCTCAGCATGATGTGATTCCAGCATGATGTGATTCATCACAAGAAAGTCATACTGGCAACCTCCAATATTATAGGAGAATATTCTTCAAACCCAGAACAGTAGACATAAAACAAATTATTTGCAAATACGGGACATTAGGCTGGGTGGCTCTTTCTTCACCCACAACGGAAGTTTTGTTCGAACTTTTCTAAAATTAGAAATATGGCGACAGAGTTGAGGAGCATATCTTTGAATTTTCCATTCTTCCAAATCTACCCCGATCTACATCCAAAGTTGAGGAGTAGATCCTGTAACTGTTTATAGTCACGGTAATGTAATTACATTACCAATGGTTTTAATTGTGAAACCAATTCATTGGCTATAGCGGTTTTACATAAATTGTCTCTTATTACTCATTAAAACCAGAATTAAATTCTGATTAAATCCAATGGTAACAAATTTTTGATCTATAAAAGGTTGGGAGAACACATTGCACCAGAAAAAACTAGAAAAGAAAAAGGCAAAGTTTTGGTCTCTATCACAAACACTTAAATTTGCATACACCATCGTTATTGAGCGTTAATGTGATAAAAAAATCCAAATACTCCCAATGACCAGTTCATGCAGTCTAAATAATAGCATCAATGGCTAGAGGTCAGTATCCGATTAAGCTTCCGCGTATTTAAATTTCTAGTGCAATCCGGTTGAATGCACGTTATTTTGATTTTGTTAATGTTCAAACTTCTTACAGATCCACCACCTTTGTCAGAGTTCTTGGGACCAAGAGGTCAGTGATGAGTGGTGGTTGCAGATAGGGGAAATCGACATACGTGACGAGGAGGAAATTAAACTCCATAGCTGATTAGGGTGATATCTTCTTCGGCAACAGCGATGTCTTCTCAAACTAGATATTCATGTTATGAACAAACATCTCCATAGCAATGTCATCTCGATAGGGTGGCCCCTGACTTCAACTTTGTTAGTGGCTTCCAACGATGCCCTAGATTCGTGAGGAGGAGACGATTGTTGTGGCGAACAGCCTAAAGGAGATCATCGAGGGGTTCAACGGCTAGATCGACGAGGAGACTAGTTGCAATGAGAAGAAAGAGAGAGCTGCATGATTGCTTGTTGCAGAGAGAAAAGAGAGTAGAGGGAAAAAGACAGGAGAGAAAACGTGAGATTTTTTTTGCCAGGTTTTGTTATTTACTGATGTACCGAGGGTTTATTATTAATATACTAAAATTTATCATTGATGTATTAAATTTTTTAATAATAATATATTATGGTATATTACTTATGTACTCAAACTTTTTATTGACCTATTAGATTTTATCGTTGATATACTAAGGTTTGATTTATTATAAATTTATTAAAATTTATGATTGATGTATTATAACTGATTAATAATAATAAAGATTACTTTAATCATTTTGACTTTATAATTAATCAAAAAGGACCATTTGTTTAATTTAAGAAAACGGTAATCATTTATTTTAATGAATTCATTAAAAAAAAAAAACATTTGCCTTTATATCCCTACAAATAATCATCAATAGAGACCTGTGATAGCAAATATATCACGAATAAAAATTAGCTTATGGCTGTGAAGGGATGTGTGATATCTGTTCTTTGAGTTGGTCCTCTTGACCCAGATAAGATTGAAGCCTTCAGGAGCCATCGCAATGGAAAGGGACTACTTCTGTACATCAAGCTACAAACAAAAATAAAAATGAAAATAAATCAGAAAATTTTGGGAAAAAAAGGAAGAAAGATCAAGTCAAAGTTAAAAAGTATCAACGGTGAAAAACTCACCAGAAGATAGTGAAAGAAACGTGGGATTGGGCTCAGCAAGGAAATGTTGGTTTTATTTGCTCATGTCCAACATCAGATTAAATCATTTGTCTTGTATAGACATGTATAATAATGTCTTTTGACCCACATTGCTTATACATGAGTCATTGTGTCTTTTATTGGGCTTATAAACAAAAGCTCAACTTTGTTTTTTTCTAATTAACCAAAAATTTAGAAGCATTTGTTCGCGGATTAGTTTTATCTTTCTTTGAAAATTTGGTATAGCAAATATATCATAAATTGAAATTACCTAAAAAAGAAGAAAAAATTAAATATAAGAGCTCAAATCATTATGAAAGATCAAATCATTATGAAATTATTATGAAATATTAGTTTCTTGATTAGCTCTGTATTAGAAATATTAGTCAACCCAAGATTAGAAATATTTGTTTCTAATCAAGATTAGAAGTATTAGTTTTTTGATTAGCTTTGTCTTTGCGTGCGAGCCACAGACCAAAATTCCAACCACATAAATACTTATTTGAACTTCTGTTATCACCTCAAATTTTAGTGGAATCTCTATTACTATATAATAAAGAGAATACAATAATAATAAAATTCAAATCTCTGCAAGAAGAAAGATTTGAATTTTATTATGTAATTTTACACGCATAGTGATACAAGCCATAAAAGTCTTTTTTATTTTTTATTTTTATTTTTGAAAAAAATATATATACTGGTTTTTAATGATTACGTTTCTAATAGTTACTTTTTTAATAAGTATGTTTTAACAATTAATAATGCGGCATGATAAATACTGGACCATAATTACCATTTTTTTGCCAACTATCTACTTGATTATAACCGTTACATTTATATTAAACAATTAATAGTAACAGTACCTATTGGAATTGCAATCATTGAACCACACTCATATATACACACATATATCATTTCTAATCACTTGTTTTTTTTTTCTTTTTTAAAAGGGACTCTATCATAGGCGCATATTTTGAAACTGTTAAACCTAATCAAAAATATTTTTTGAATGGTTGAAAGAAAGATACTCACTAGTGGATTTTTTTTTTCCAATTCCCACTATAAAAATTGCTTTTTTAAAAAAGTTATTAATACTAATGGTCTATAAACTTTAAGATCTCCCTCACTTTGTCCCATCATTTACCCCTTGAATTTTCAGAGCTCCTTATTTTGCCTCTAAGACTTTAAAAATTACCACCTTATCTACTAAATTTTCAAAGCTCTTCACTTTGGCCCTGGACTTTTAATTTTTTGTTCAAATAGTAAGAAGTAAGTCCATAGGATTCGCATGTGGGTCACCTTTAAGGGTGAAAATATAATTTTGTCACTCAAGTTTTGTTTTACGTCTACATTCTCACTTAAGGCTCTTTTTTTTATCCGAACTCTCATTTAAGAAGGTTTCTATACACTTTTTTCATCTTTAATGTGTAACTTATTTAATAAATTGATATTATTCGTCAATATTTGAATTTGAATAATAAAAAAGATGAGTTGCGCGTTAAGAAGATATAGGTGAACAATATTAATTTATTAAATGATAATTACACATTAAAGATGAGAAGAAATGTACATACAAACATTTCCTAAATAAAAATTGAAATAAAAAAATAAAAAAAAAAGCTCTAAGTGAGAACGTAAAGGTGAAATGAAACTTAAGAGTAATAGAATCTCATTTTTGCCCCTACAGATGAACCGTAGGAACCACACAGGCTTAATTATGTCTATTTAAATGAAAAATTAGAGGTTCAAGAGCCAAAGAGAGGAGAATCTTTGAAAGTTCAAGGAGTAAAATAGTGATTTTTAAAGTTCAAAGGATAAAGTGTAGAGTTTTAAAAGTTTACTAGATAAAGTGACGATTTTTAAAGTTTGAAGGAGAATGTAGAAAAAGACTAAAGTTTAGAGTTCATTGGTATTAATAACATTTTTTTAAAACATATCTTTGTTTTGATAAGGTGTTACTAGCATTTTTTTTAATTACTTTTTTCGATGGGGAAACCACCAAAATGCATCATAGGACATGCACCTTTTTTTTAAACAATGTCTGAGTACATGGTGCAAGGTCAACAATGCATGTAAATGGTCTAAACCGAAGTTATACCCCCACTAACCTGTCTTTTTGAACCTTTTTTAGGGAAATTTTACCTCCTTTGCGATTGCCATTTTGGGCTTCCACGCAAAAACCAACCTCCTTTGTTGCTTAATACCAAATAAAACCAACCAGCCTTCTTATAGTTGCATATCAAAAAAAAAAAAAAAAAGTTCACGCGTGGTTACTGTGTACATATTTCTTGCTCTTCTTTTTTTGGAAAGTGAATATTTCTTGCTTAAACCACCATCGGAAAACGACAAGGGGGCAATACCGTCACTTAGCAACAACCGCTTAACGAACACCCCACACCTTATAACGAACGAACGGCCACATCATAAAAGTTCCCGCCACAAAATGGCTTCCTTCTCCACTCTCACTCTTAGACTCCAACCTCGCCGGAAGCTCCTCTGAAGCTCCATCAATGGCCGCTTAGCTAACGATCGTATGTCTGCTCCTCTTGTCTCTCCTCTCTCTCTCTCTCCTCTTCCCTCCCTTCCCACGCCACACCGTCCTCGACGCCTCTGAGATCCTCATCGACTGCGGCCATGTCTCCATGGCTCTCACTCTGGAGCTCGTCTCCCAAACCCAAACACTAAAGTCCTCCTCCCTCACCATCTTCGCTCCTCCCGATTCCGCCTTCTCCAAGTCCAGCCAGCCTGCTCTCTCTCCTCCAGGACCACTTTTGCCCCCTCCCTCTCTCTCTCCAGAGCCTCAAGTCTCTCCCCGCCGGTACGAGGATCCCGACTCTGCTCACTGGACACGTGTTGAAGGTCACCTCCTCTCCATTCGATTCTCAATTCTCTCTCAACAACGTCAAGATCACGAGCGGATCGCCGATCTTCAACGACGGATCTCTAATCATCTTCGGAACTGAGGACTTCTTCGATCTCAATTTTCAAGTTCCCGGCTCGGTTCCCGTCCCGAAGTTAGATTCCACATGTCAATCGTTGCCCGTAGGGCTACCCGGAGCTTCATGGTTCAAAGAAGCGAGCGTGGCCTCGATTCAATGGCTACTCTGCCGTGGCCTCGATTCTCGATTTACAATTGTTAGGGTTAAGACAAGGACAGGTCCGGCACGTTGTTCCGTGCAGGCTTTTGTGGAGCGATCTGGAGGGTCTAAACGACGGGATGGTGTTGCTGACGTACTCGGAAGGATTCACGATCACCATTACGAGATCGGAGAACGTTTTAATACTCAATGGAATCCCTGTTTTCTTCGCCAACATGCTACAGTGATTCAATCGCAGTTCATGGCCTGAATGAGGTTCTCGTACTGCATGGAGTAGCTGAATCGATAGAATCGCAATCTTCGACTGGGACTGATGGACTGAAGATCGAGGATATCATGCAGATGGAGAACATTAAATTTTGAGGTCAAAACATCTGTCAACTCGTTGCTTAGTATATTCTGTGCATTTGAAGTACTGTGAATTGATTTTCTTTAGTTTTCTGTGCATGTGATCTAATTCAAGTTAGTCCCTAATAGCATATCTCTGGCATGTAAAATCATTTTGGAATACAAGCACTTCTTGTCAACGAGTTTTTTCTGGGTTATTTTCTTCTTCTTTTTTTTAACAATAATAATCAAGTTGATACTTAAGCTTACAACAGAGTAAATTGATAACTTGTTGCAGAAACATCTAACTTAAATTTCAGATATAATTCAGCTCGGTAGTTAGGTTCTGAATTGAACGGCAAAGACTTGACTGTTTGGTTCTGCACTGTCTTGGTCCTGGTATAAAGTACAAACCTCGCTTATTATGATGCAACGAACTGAATAAGGCTTTTCTTTTCACTGTTTCTTTGACACTTGATTTCTCATCTTGCGTTTGAAATTCTACACACTCTCCTGCACTTAACCGAATCCATAGATCTTATCTTTACACCTTCCTGTACAATAAGGCTTCTCTGTTCAAATCTGTTTTTAAGTTAGAACTTGTTTTGGCCTTCGGGGAAATTTTAGCTTTGGAAAACTAATAGGACTTTTATTTAGTGTTCATTTCCACTTATTCCCATTTTCACTGCCTTTGGTAACCCCAGATGTTTTATCATCCCAAGAAATTAGACATAAATGCGTGTATTGGCATTTAGAAGTCCGTGGGTGTTGGAAACCTAAAAGGTTAGGCTCTCAAAACATAGAGGTTAGGCTACAGGAGAGGCAGGCATTGGATTGTACAAGTCAGACACAAAGACAGGTAGAAGAAAAAGAACAAAGCTATCATCAGTTTGAAGGAGGTGTGGTTCCGTTTTGTTATTGATGAAGAAAGTTTTTAGGGTTGTGATTCAAGTCATATTTCTATTCTCTAAGGGTTTAGATTAAACATGTGACATGGTAGAGGAACCCTAAGATGGTTGTTTTATCTTTTGTTCTCTTATTTTGTAATTTTTTTTATGGATCCTTCACCTGGTCTCTAGTGATTCTTGTCAAATTCATGAATTAGTGTTGAACATCTTCTACTGGAATCTTGATTTCGTTTCTTTACTTTTTTGGCACCACCCTTTGATAAGAATATCGAAGAAGGTCATGTACAGAGAAAAAACACGTATAGAAAATCCGATCAATAGCTATATTGCATTTTTTTTTACCATATATTAATATGTTACATTGGAATAGACTGATAACTCTCAACTCAAAATGGAACTTCGCTCCACTTCGATTTTTTTCTTTTTTCTTTTATACATTGCTCTCCAAAAACTAAATCTGTCCATATACCTAATCTTTCTATTGTTTTTCACTACAAGATCTCACACTTCAACTGGTGTATTTGACGATGACACTTGACTGTTGCTATTATTACTGTTCACACTGCTCTTGTTGCTTCTGCCTTTTATTAATGAGGATAGTTTCACAAACACTTCCTCCCTTCGGGGGTGGTTTGCATAGAGAATCCAGAGAACAAGGCAGAGCAAGACCCCAACAGAAATCATGGCCAACCCTGCGTATACCATCTTGAGATAACGGTCTAACGGAGGGCAGTAACTCGAGGTGATATTTCGGAATGTATCACGAACAAAATTGCAATCCTGAAGGCTTAGTAAAAGAGGGGTGTAGTGCTCAAGGGCATAGCTCTCATTAACTGCTGCTGTCAGCTGTGTGTAGATATCAGGGGTCACTCTTCCAACTGTGGTACAGATTCCTGCTGATGACACTTTGCATGTATAGTTCTGCCATACCTGAAAAGAATTACAAAACCAAGTAAGAACTTGACAAGCATTCATGGTATGAGCTTTATGATCTAGGACAGAATTATCATTAAGGCGGAAACTGTTGAACAAATCAAGGCTACCAAAGCATAAATGTCATAATCTACGTTCCTTGTATGTGTTGGCCTTTCCAACGCAATATTGCATAGTTTAAAGTACCATGATGTGATAGTAGGACCTTTGGCACTCAAACTTTGGTAATAAAATGTTTTCTGTTTTAACATTAAAAAGGTTTCAAGTGTGATATTTAAATATTACCAGATTTTTCTGCTTTCTTGAATACTGCAATGATCTTATCAAGTATGCATTCTCACTATACCAGCCCATGGCGTAATTTCGATTGATTCCGCTAACTGGAATTTATCAATTTCTCTCATTATATTAACAAGCAGCTTCCAGCAATAAGTATCAATTTTACTTCCTAATGAAAAAGAATAAGACAAAATGAATCACCAGAACTGACAAGTCTTACCAGTGAAGCATTTGCAATAGTCACTTCCCGATCCCCACAATGGTTATCATGCAAATGAGAATCAAATGGATAACAAAGAGGAGGCATCAAAGGTCCAGACTGGTTGTAGGAATAAGGGGCACCCTCCGAGGGATTTGCGTTGGCATAGGTATAGATGAACTGGTTCACCACACTTACAATGCCATTGATAGTTTGTTTACTCTGGGTGAGTGTCTGGTTTGTCGTTTTTTGGTCAACACATGGAAGAATGTTGCTCAGAGCTGTTTCTGCATGGGGATTTTCTACCCATTCTTGCATTGCCATACAAGTGTCGGATATCGCGCTGCAAAAGTCACAAAAAAATAAAACTATAAGCCATTGCTGAGGGTGCTGATTAGTAAGTATGTCAATACAAGCATACATTCAAAACCACTGGGCTGAGTTGATTGTATTGAAGAAAAGAAAAACTCTGATCATCAGATGCACATAGAAAAAGAAATATCGACGGCAAGGTTGGCCACACAGAGATAAGAGTACAGACCCACAGAAAGCTGAAACTTATGGCTACGTTAATTATACATTTCATCAAGTTTCTAATTCAGCAAAATCACGTCAAAAAAGCATATATATAAGAAAGTGCAACAAACATGTCTCGAACCAAGAAAAGGCTTCTTACTTGTTGAGGATTACAAAAACTCCACAAAGAATGAATGTAATAGCCACAAGTAACCATCCACTGACTATAAATCTGAAACAACGAATAGATACTGTTAGACTAAGATAGCTGAAAGCCTTAGAAGGTGAACTAGAAAGAAGCAAACTTCTATAAAATATGTGAACACAACTTACATATGGATTGCATGTTGATAACCAAGGACAGAGAGAACTGCAGCAAGATACATAAATAAGTTGTCAAGACGAGAAGAAATGAATTCCGTTGAATTGGAAAGAAAAATAAAAGGGAAAAGGAATATTGTTAGTGATTTTTATACGTACCAAGACCAAGCAAAGCCAGGACAAGCATTAGTGCTGCCACAGTGATCAAAGCAAAACGCCTGATATGATAAGCTCAAGATTAGCCCCTTATCTAACATCTAGTATAAATAGCAGCTTTTAAGCAGAGGTACTCCACAAAGTCAAAGAATTACATACACAAGATTGAAGACTTTTTTTATTTTGATTGAATTTTCACTTGTTTTATCCGTCAGTGTATCTGCTGTGGTATTTAAATCCACATTCAACTTGTCAATATCATCCATGATATCCGAAGGGAGGAAGACCTGGTTTACGTTGATGTCCTTCGCAAGGGACAGATACTGTGTGACATTTCTCAGGATTTGCACGGTGTAGTCTGACTGGTTTACAACATAATTCAGAGTATGCAAGACTTCGCCATGAAATTCGTCCTGCCCGACAGAAAGAAGGATGCATCCAATCCTGTGTGATAAAAAAAAAGGGCATCAAGTTCCATCATGACAAAAGAAAATCATACGAAGGGAAAATTTCATAAGAAAACTTGAAGAAAAAATTATGTTATCAGGGAATTACGCTGCAGCACAGGTGAAGACTAAAAGCAAGGTAAGACAGATCTTTTGTGAACGCTGCGATCCTTCGCCCTTAATGTTTATCCTCCACCCGCAGCAATGATGAATCACAAGAACTATACCAAAAGCAATGAACCAAAGGACAGAAAGAACTAAAGCAGCGGAGCCGGTAAATCCAACAGACTGCAGACAAGTAGTTATCAAGGTAAAATCAGATTAGAAAAAGTTAAAGCAGAATATAATAACAATCACAATTCTGATACTATTCTTGAAACGTGAATTGAAAAACAATACGATCTAGCTTATCGCAAAGATAGATGAACCTCAATTTATGCATAAATCAATTAGGGTATTTTTACATTGCTACCATTATATGCGCTTCTTCCAATTGTGTGCTACCAAAAGCCTTGAATGCTTAGCTTTGGACATTCGGGACCAAGAAAACTACTAATTTTGTCACCCCCAAAGTGAAAATCCATACACCACTGTAACAATTATGTAACAGGTGATTCCTTTTCAATGGAATTTCCTTAAAATAATATTTTTCGAAACCCAATATTTGTCAATGAAACATCACATATTCCACATAGCAATTCACTTTCATCAACTTATAATCAACAGTGTTTTCTTAAAAAAATAAAAAATAAAAAAAGGAAGTAGGCATCGAATTACATTTCCAAGGCCGTGCTTTTCAGTCGGTAAAAAATCTCTAAAACTGAATTCATAATTCAAAATCATCATAATTTTTACTGCAACTTATATTTAGCTCTACTGTTATGAACAATCCATCAATCAACCAAAACAATGCTTCAAGGAACAGAACTTACAGCCCAGTAGTGTTTACTGGTGATGTCCCAGCCGCCTCGGTACCGCTTAAAACCGCGGAGAATGTCCGGTCTGTTCGTCCTGTTCGCCGCCAACACAAGGGTGGTCTGTGGTCGTTCATCACTTGCAGGACCTGGGGCTTCGGCAAGCGCCGAGATTTCGTTCTTCCATGGCCCCAGATTCTCTTGCCCTGCTAATTGCCAATCAACAATATATTTTCAATCAAATTACAAATGCCAAACTTGGCATAAATTACAAACAAGGACATTTCTTGAAAACTTTGTAGCCATTACCATGACCAAACCAAAAAGAATCTTTATGGGTTTTAACGGAAAAAAAAAAAAGGGTGACTTGTTTCTCTGTTTGGTTCCCTCGTCACAGATAAAACTTAAAACCAATATCATATTATCATTATCCATCTAAATTTTAGCCTAAACATGTAAATAAATCATTACGAAGCTCACTCATTCTTCCACAAGCTTTCCCAGGAACCAAACAAACCAATGCATAAAGAAAACAGAGCCCCAAAAGATAAATCTACAGAACTAACCTAAGATGAATTTTTGATGATCTTTAATAGCTCCATTCTCAGCCGAGACGAAGCCCAAGAACAGCAAGAAGAAGCATGATGAAGCGGTCACAAACAAAAGCTTCATTTGCCGCTAGTTTCTGTCTCTCTTTCTATCTGCATCAAACAAGATTTAGCCCCAGTTACCGCAATTAAAGGCAACCCATTTCCCAGATTTCGGGTCTCTCCATAACCCAAATCTCAAAACTTCGAGACACAGAAAGAGAAAGATAGAGAGACAAGGAGAGAAAGTTCAATTGTTTTCAGTGGACACTGTGTGGTTAAACATTTCTAGTTTTGCCGACTCACTGATGAGTATATATAAGAAGGAGAAACGCAAGCTCTGAGAAAGTAAAAAAAAAAAAAAACATTTGCACATAGAGAGAGAATTTTTAGACAGAGAAAGTCACATGGTGGGGTAAGTGAAAGGAGATTATTGAGAGAGAGAGAGATGAAAACGAAAAAGGCGGGTATGATACTGTTGAAAAGAGAGAGAGAGAGAGAGAGAGCTCAGATCCTACTGTTTAAGTTTCCTTCATTTCATGGACTAATAATATAAACCGCGTTCAGCAAAGCACTTCTGTTACTTTTTTTTTCTTTTTCTTTTTTTTTTTAACTTATTATTATGCTATACTTCCACCTTTTATTTGTCTTTTTCAGCTCTCTCTCTCTCTCTCTCTCTCTTTTCTGCTTTTTGTATTTTTTGCTCTCTTTTTTTCCAGTTTAGGACCACAGACACAGAGATATTTATTTCTCTGACCGATTGGGAGAAAATAAAGAAATTTACACGCCCCAATTTTTAGGCTGTGTTATTCTATAAAATGAATAAACCCATGAACAACTATTAAAGGAAAAAAAAATGGCACTGAGTCGGATCTCCGAGTTAGTGGGTTCGGATTTCGAGTCAGTGAGAATCATGGTTAATTAATTATATAATATAATACTAAATTGTTTTCCATAACGGATTGTGGTGGAGATCTAGTGTGTTTAGGTGCAGTGTAAACATCGGTGATCTCGGATTGATAATGGTATCACATCGGATTGGTTAGAGGTTGGGTGGGGCCCGAGTGTGACTTTTGGCCCACGTTTTATGGCTTTCAGGCATGGCATGATGGGGATCGGAGATTTTCTTTCTGCTGATTAAGGAAGTTCTTTGTGCATATAAAAAGTTAAAAATAAATATATATATAATTTATTTTAAACTGAAATTTGGAAATATTTTTTCCCTTAAAACATGGGTAATAAAAGGAAAATTAGTTGAGCTTGTTAAAGGGCGAAGATATCGTGTTCTTATAATAAGCATATTTTACCTAATACATTTTTATTTATTTCAAGATAACTTATAGAAATGCCTTTTAAATGCCACAACTTATTAAAAATACTTCCAATAAATCACTTATTAAAACTGTCAATTTATTAAAAATTGGTAATATGTTAAAAGTCCAAGTTACCTTATCTTTTCACTCCCTCACAAGAAACCCTGCTACATTTTTTTTCTTTCAAATATGTTTTCTTAGCAAAACAAAGGAAAAAAATAAATAGCAAAATAGAATTATGAAAAAGGAAGAAAATAAGTAATTATAAAAATATAAAAAAGGAGGACAGTTTTAATAAAAGGTGTCATGTGGGCAACATTTTATGCAAATTTCTCTTTATTATTTTATTATTTATTTTAAGAGTGTCAACCATTTGTCTTCTTTAACATTGCTCAACACTTTTATTATAAGTATTACACATTATTTCCCATGTATATTACAAAACAGCAATCGATTACTACTTTTTTATAGATACAAATTTTTTATTTTTAAAAGATAGTAAACTTAAAATGGCACACATATTTTGATATTAATGAGAGGAAATATTATCCAAACTCCAATATAATGAAAAGCAAACTTAATCTTATCTATTTCCAAATTTTTGGATATAGGATGGTGCCCTTTTTCTTAAAAAAAAAGGTACAAAATATCACCTTGATAAACATTTTTTTATGAGAATTTAAAAACGATTTTTTGGGTCCAAAAAGGACCATGGAAGCAACTTGTTATAATTTGTTAATGCTTTTTGGTAACCTACCAAACATAGACACCCTCAAATTAGCAAGCAAAAAAAATAATAACCTTAGATTTATTTATCATAAAAAACTAAAAGAAAAATATCTAATGCTTTTTTGATAACCTACGTGAAACATCCTTATAATGTGTTTGGAAAATTGATAAAACCAATAGTTTAAAACAATTTTGATAAAAAATATTGTATTATATGAGAACTTTACATTATAAATTGTAACTTACTTTTTCTTGACATTATGTTTTGGTTTGAAATTTAAGTTGCAATTGACGTTTTAAATTTAAGAACTATAACATACGAGAGTTTTATATCATAGTAATTTTTTGTTTTTTATAATGTGTTTGGAAAATTGATAAAACCAATAGTTTAAAACAATTTTGATAAAAAATATTGTATTATATGAGAACTTTACATTATAAATTGTAACTTACTTTTTCTTGACATTATGTTTTGGTTTGAAATTTAAGTTGCAATTGACGTTTTAAATTTAAGAACTATAACATACGAGAGTTTTATATCATAGTAA